>OY735238.1:29885284-29952784 GCA_963457665.1 Thysanoteuthis rhombus | reverse complement strand
AACCGCAAAACAATCCTAAGCGAAAATGCAATTAAAAAAATGGCACAGCGACGTGCGCAAAAACTGATGACGAATCCACTCCTACGTCTAAAGTATAACTCAGCTCGATTTGTTCTGCTGAATTTGCAAAAACCATTTAAAGGAACTACTAATAAAGAAGTTGAAATAGGACACGTAGTTTCCGAATAATATTGTTCGGAGAAATTAGATTTTATGAAACAAGGAAGTCAGACCCTTGAATTGTTTATTCATTTATTCCTTGCCTGTCAAAAAATTACTCGAGCGTTTCTGGTCATCTTGTGAGAAAGAAAAAGAAAACCAGAAAACCCTCAAATAGCAAATGCTTCAGCCATTGCCACTGTCACTAAAATCTAAATGAAAATCGTTTGATATATAGCTACAATTTTACGGTTTTAAATGTGACTGGATTTGACTCAAAATGAAATCAATTCCTTCTTTGCAAGTAGTCCACACTTCCACGAATTGTCATTGAAATTTGTGTTGAACTTTCGGAGATATTGTGTGGACAAACATGAGTGGATATATGAATACATGAAAAATTTGAAAAAAAAAAACAACAAAAAAACCCCCAAAACATATCTCTCAAATTTAACCACTTCTACTTCATCACATGGCCTACCATTCATGAAAATCTCTTCGAAATTCGTTGTGAATATTTAGGGATATTGTACAGCCAGAAATATAGCCATGATGTAGTTGAAGTAACTGTGAAAAGTTCCTAGATCCGCTGCAAAATTTGATCAATTTTTCCCCAAAGCCATGGCCCTACCTGCCACAAAATGTCATTGAAATTAATTGGAAACTTTTGGGAATATTGCTTGCACAGACAGACGGACAAACACGAGTATATATATATATATATATATATATATATATATATATATATATATATATATATATATATATATATATATATATATATGTGTGTGTATATTCCAATTTTGTTAGCAGGGGTAGAAAAAAATCACTAACCTTTTAATGAAGACTAGAATGCTTATCTTAGTAGGTATTAGTGCACCATTTCTGTCCAACGCTTTCTTGCTTCTTTTTTTAGGTGTGCGTTCCAACTGATAATTATTTTATATATTCTTTGGACTAATTTCTACCAACACCTCAATTAGATCAATTCACAGATCATTGTCAACTATTCGTACCTGAGACAATCTTGATTAAAGCATGAATCTTCAACTCTCGGATCTGTGAATTGTTCTAATTGAATTTTGACAGGAATTTAACAAAACTAAAATCAAAGACAGTGAATGCAAAAGACAAGGTTTTCCCGGAAAGTATCAAGCCATCTTGAATAATATCTTTGTTTCGTGGTCTCAATTTGAACTAGCAACCCATAAGATAGACCCTAAATTCACATGAACTGACACTCTTCCCATTCGTTCACTCATTCGGCACTGACGACCATTGAATCAGCTTGTGTACTGTACGTTTGTAGCATGCACAATGACAGAACAAGTCATTCTTCACATATTGTGTAGGGTTTATATCAAACGGCTCGATACTTTATGGATAGACCAGTACCTGTGGACAACGTCAGAAAACACATAATCTAAAAAACAAAGATGAGATATACTTGTCTGAATAATAAATGTAACAGGTCTGGTTAGTAACTTAATAGAAAATGTCTCGTAACCAACATCTTTTAGCAGCATGTCGTATTGGGGGTGATCAATAAAAAATTGGGAGAAAAGGGTGGTCAATGAATCTGGTCTCTTGCTGGGAAGTGATCGCTGAAAAAAACGAGTGTAAATGCCACTGGACACGAAATCCAATTGATCAATTTAGCTTCAATTTACATGACAAATTTAACCATCACTCACACTAAAAAACCTATTTTAAGGGAGAATTAAAAAAACAACAAAAATGTTTTCTTCTAGACATAAAGGGAGTAAATACATACGCATGATGTATAAATAGTCAGCCAGACTAACAAGAAAACCCAAGAAACCATTGGGTGCCACTTTTGGTGACAGTATTGGTGGACAGTTTTCAATAATTACAGAATGTTCAGAACTTGGGGCATTACTTAGTTGAGGGTCATGATATGGGGTACACCATGATATCATTTTGCCTACTTCAGTTGATTAAAGTTTTCGGTTAACAGTTCTATAGATCAATCCGACGACAATATAGTAGCCTTAAGAACCGTTGCAAGGATAGTGAATTCGATCTCCAATAGGTGCTAAATTACTATGGCACATCTAAACCCTGTAGCACACCAATCTACGCTTAGCAAATACCTATATCTACCTCAATCTCCTACAAGAGGCGCTTGTCATAGAGTAATCAGTAGGTGAGTAGTTTCGTAGACTGTTGCCTGGGTGGTGATTTCGATTCTCAGGTACTGCATCACCATGGCACATTTACTTATATCCCTGAGTTAGATTTGGCCACTTTTATTCCATACAGGTATGCTCCTACTTTTCAAAAGACAGCTTCACGCCATTTCATTACTTTTGCGAAAAAAAAAAGCGGAAATAGTGTTCACTGTTTGAAGAACAGAGAGCCGTTATTGAATCAGTGGCGAGTAACCCACGTTTTCACAAATTAATGTCATATTATCCCAACGATCTACTTGATCACGGGATAATTCGATTTTAAATTCAAAGAAGAAAAAAAACATTGCAAATAGAAACCAATCATACGGTGTTATTAGAAATTGTCGACCAAAACTGTGAACATAGTTTTCTTCAGTTTTCAAGTCAGTCTGGGTGGCTACGTATGTATCACGCGTACAGACCGCACCAATGGAGCTAGAGAGCTAAACATTTAATCATTTGCTTGGTTTTTGAACCCTCAACCCCCCTAAAAAAGGTTTTCAGTGGGAGTTCAATTTGAAATGTAAGTTTATGCTAAATTGATCCCGATTTTGTATCCAGCAGCAATCACACTATTTTTTTTGTTGAAAATTCAGACTTTTTAATGATCACTGCTCAATATACATTGGTCCCTTATTTTTTTTCCATTTTTTTTAATTGATCACCCCAACACAGCATGTTGCCAAAAGACGTTGGACGCATGATGGTTTCAATTGGTTGACTCACCAGACTTGTTCATTGTAAATTCATTAATTAAAAAAAGCTCATTCGTTGCTCAAGGAATTTGGAGAGGGTAGCCGATGTACGGTTCGTGGATTCGAGGAGCGATGTTGCCCAGCTGTCTATTCTAAAGAATAACAGGTAGTTTTTGAGCTGACAAAGCTACAAGTCTCATGGACTTTTGATTTGAAGGAATCCTCAAACAAGTGGAAGTGCAGAGTGATCGAACAGGTAACGGCACAAAGAGACTGGAATCCGTTAGCCACGTTCAAACTCCGGTTGAGACAGTTTGTGCTCACTTCGCACAAATAATTCGGGAAAAGCATAAATCGATATCTTCCCATCATCATCATCATCATCATCATCATCAGTCTTTCAACGTCCTTCCCGGGATTCGCCACATTTTTCTATCATGGGCGTCGCAGAGCCAGTACTTTCTGAATATGTCCAGCTCGTCTCTCCGTTTGATATTCCGCCGGCCTCAGTTGCGCATGAAATCTCGGGGGATCCATGTCATGAGTTGCTATATCTGCCATTCATGTAACATGGCCAGCCCACTGCCATTTGAGATTTTTAATGGATTCTATGATGTCCCTGGCTCTTGTCTTTTCCCAGATGTACTGTGCTGTCTTGTAGTCTCTTCATGTGAGGCCCAGCATAATTCTTTCATGTGCACGTTGCATGGTTCTCAATTTACGGGTCTGACTCTTGGTTAAGTTCCATGTTTCAGCTCCATAAGTGACTATTGGAAGGATGCATTGGTTACACACCTTTCTTTTTAGGATTAATGGGATCTTCTTATTTTTGAAGGCTGAGCTTGCTCTGCCAAAGGCTTGCCATCCTAGTGTGATTCTTCGCTTGACTTCTACTTCTGAGGGTCTCATGGAGATTTGTTGTCCTAGTAATGATCTACTTTTTCCAGTTCTGCGTCCTTGAAGTTGGACAGGCTGGGTTCTCTAGCTATAGTTGACACACTGTCTACAAGAAAAACAATCCAGATCCCAAAGCAGCCTGGAGAGGGATAAGCTCTGTCAGGCGATCTTTCCCTTGGCACTTGCAATCATCTATAGAGCCCCAAAGATCATGCAGTGGGTTACATAATGAAACAAGCTAGATCGCAACAGAATTCTTTCCCTTAGGATATTTATAATAAATTTTCATATAAATGTTAGACTTGTTAATTTGGCTCAGTTGGTAAATGAGCTGCCTACCAATAACTTGATTATGGTTTCAAATCTCAATTTCTAATTTTATACATCGGTTCGGTTTAAAATGGTGGGACAGACAAACTGTGAAGAGTTAATTCCCTTAGACTTGGCAAGGATTGTTCTTGTTGTGGCAGTGGAAAAGCAAAGTAAACTTCGACTTACACTGGATTTTGACTAAGGTTTCGAGCCAAAGCATCAGCCTCGCAGAGAAGTTGAAATATGGATTTGTGATTCATCCATATGGACTAATTTGGCAGACACAACGCTTATCCGAATGGGTTTCTGAAGAACGTTTTTTAAAATGGTCATTTATATAATGGCATCACTGTGTTCTCCATACGGTATTGACCTGTCTGATTTGATGCATTACAAATAAGAGATTGATTCTAAAAATACGGATTTCATTTTTTTCTATTACTATGAAAGGAATTGGAAAGAGATTCTCGTAGACCAATATAGAATTTCCATTGTTTGTGGAATATGGTTCAGACATGCATTCATTCAAGAATAATCTTAATGATACTTTTGGCTACTTGATTGAAAGAACTGGAAGGAGCAAGTACCTTCCAATTTTCCTCGTTTCGTTTGGGATTTGATTTTCAATGGCAAACTGCGGGGCAAAAAAATGGAGTAATCATTCTTTTATCAATCGTTGTGAAAGCGATCGATAAAACTAGAAAACACTAGAAAGCCAATGCCATACACTAACTGAAAATTGAATGAAAATCAGTTTATATACAGCTACGATTCTGGGAAGGTAACTGTATTAGTTTCGATTTTACACATTTCAGACTATTGTCTTTGTATAAAAAAATATCTCTCAAATATGAACTAATTTTGGGATTCTCTCCAAAAGTTGATTAATTTTTATTTAGCCCATGGCCCATCACAATATGCCATTGAGAACTTTTTGAGATTTTGTGCATACTGACAGATGAATATGAGCGAATACATATAAATGCATATACATATATGAAAAGTTTCTTTCAATCGAAAATATTTCTGAATGCAACCCAAAGTTTGATCAATTCATTTTTAGTCCATGGCCCATCCATCCACAGAATATCATTAAAATCACCGAGAACTTTTAGAGATATTGTATTAATAGACCGTCAATAACAATTGAATATATACCTCTCCCAACTTCGTTGACAGAGGTAACACCGTACAATGCTATTTAGCTCCTAGGTAGTGAGTGTTATTTTCTGATTGCTTATGTGTAAGAAGGATAGAAAATAGCTATTATTCCCTTCAAATTTGGCTTTTGTGGCCAGGACAGTGATAATTATGTATAATTGTTTGTTTTTTTTGTTCTTTATGTGATTAAAAATGTGTGAATTCGCTCGTTGACTAATTGAAAATAAGCAGATTTTGAATCATCACTGTCCCAGTTGCCAAAGAAGAGTTTTAAAGGAATAATTAACATTTGCAATGTATTTTTGAACATTATTTAAAAAAAAAAGTAAAACAAGCCTGGCTGCAGTAGGGTCAAACTTCACTCTTTTATCTATCCCGGCCGAAAATGGTTACTGAAACTTCTCTATTGTTTCATCATCATCATCATCATCATCATCATCATCATCATCATCATCATCATCATCATCAGTCTTTCAATGTCCGTCGTTGGACATAGACCCTCCCCAGGATTTGCCACATTTCTCTATCATGGGTGTCGCAGAGCCAATGTTTTCTAAATTGGTCTAGTTTATCTCTCCATCTTGTTTTTTGTCGGCCTCAGTTTTGCATGTGATCTCGGGGGATCCATGTTTTGAGTTATGATGTCCATCGGTTTCTTTCATTCTTGCAACATGACCAGCCCATTGCCCTTTGAGTTTTCTAATGGATTCTATGATATTTCGGACCCCCGTTTTCTTTCTGATGTATAGTGCTGTCTTGTGATCTCTCCATGTGAGATTGAGCATGATTCTCTCATGCGCGTTGAATGCTTCTCAGTTTGCAGGTTTGTCTCTTGATTTGGTTGCATGTGTCAGCTCCATAGGTGACTATTGGAAGGATGCATTGGTTGCATACTCTTCTTTTTAGGATTATTGAGATCGTCTTGTTTTTGAAGGTTGAGCTGGTTTTGCCGAAAGCTTGCCATCCTAGAGTGATTCTTTGCTTGATTTCTTCTTCTTTTGTTGATTTTATAGAGATTCGTTGTTATAAGTAGATTCAGTGGTCCACTTTCCACAGTTTTGCATCTTCGATTTTGACAGTTCTGTCCTTATTCTTGATATGATTGTTGCACATGACTTTTGTTTTACTGAAGTTCATGTGTAGGCCTACTCTATTGCTTTCTTCGTTTAGTTCATCTAACACTTGTCAGTCTAGCTCAGTTGGTTCGGAAGTTGCTGTCTAATCACATATCCCTGATCTCAAATCACGGTATGTTAATTTAATATACACGTTTGGTTTAACATGACATGATAAAGAAAACATTGAAGAGTTTGCTCCCATGAATTTCGTTCTTTTTACGAAAAAAAAAAAGCAACAATAAAATCAACTCTAACTTTGACTTGAGTTTGAAACAAAAGACTGTTCAGTGAAATCAAAGAATGATGGAGAAAATCCATTATCTTCTTGGAATGGTTAGAATGGAAATGCTGCCAGTAAGACTACGGTAAAACTTGCCGTCACAGTCAATAATTGAACAACCGTAGCGTCAAAATTTGAAGTCACATAACAAAAAAAAAAAATCAATCGAAGAATAAATATAGTCAGAATAAGTTTTATTTATTACATCAATGGTGTTTTTCACTGGGGAACATCTAAAATTAGATTAAAAAAACATCCAAAATTGAGTTAAAAAACGTCTAGAAATATCTAGATTCTGAAAAATCTAGATGTTATTCCCGCTTGAAAACATCTAAAATTAGGTATTAAAAACATCTAGAAACATCCAGATTCTGGAGAATACATATGTTATTGATAAACCCGTCAAAATAAGGCCCCAAAATGTCCAAAAGTTTTTTTTTTTCAAAAATAAAAAAAAACAAAGGAAATCTTTAGAAAGAGACTCATGGTGTACTTATGCCAATTTTCAAGTTAGTAGACGAAACGGTATGGCCAGGGGCGCTGGAACACACAAAGAAACGTACATATAGAAAGGGGTAGAACCTTCGTCACCTTTGGTAGCAATGGTTGTTCAATATATGACAGAAAAATTGGAAAACCCGTGCTTCTATTGATTAATCTTCTTTGGTTTTGGTTATATATACGTGTAGTTATTAAAAGAACCTCGTATAAATGCAAACGTTTTATTAATCAGTAAAGTTTATTGCATACACAAATATTAGTTTCAATTATTCAACCCATTTTGGTGGAGCCGAATAGGCGAAACATGTAAAATGAATTTTCCAAATTGTCATAGATATTCTAATGCTGTTGGATTCTACATCCAAATTAGTACACATACAAATAAAGTGGTTATTGTAATATCATAACCTGTAAGACTTTTATCCCTGACTACTAATAATTCCCCTTTTTGTGCATTGCATTTTTACTGTAAATTAACTCACAATGATTGTTTAAAGCAAATTCATTACCAATGCATTTACATTATATTTCCTGCTATCAGTAAGGCTTGCATTAATTCCTGGCCATTGGCAATACAGTTCTTCTTTATTCCAGATGCATTTCTATAGCAAAAAGAAATCATAAGCAGCGTATTTACATAATACATAATAGCCCTACTCTTTTAATAACGCTTACCTTAATTCCTGACCGCTGGTCGTTTTTCAGTGGTACGATAGCCTTTCTGGCTGCAGGATTTAACAGAAAGGTGGTTGGGTTCATCATCGGTCTGCCCTTGGGAGGGGCATTCCTGGTTTGCTTTTCTGTCAGAGTAAACTTCTCTTCGTTCGACTTTCATTCAAGTATAAAGGGTTGCAGCTGCCCAGCTATTTACACATCACTTGGATGGAGAAGAGGATTCATGCCTATCCCAAGGCATTGTATAATAATAATTCATATATTTCTAACGAATTCGAATTTACTACTTATTCTCTATATTACAAAGCTACTCGATGTAAAAGAAATTTGTTGATATGTTTAATTCAAAAACATGGTATTTCTTTGCAACTCCAAAATAACAGATGATACATGATCATTTGTTTTCATTACTCTCACACAGTATATATATATATATATATATATATATATATATATATATATATATATATATATATATATATATATATATATATACACATATATATATATATATATATATATATACATATATACACACACACATATATATATATACATATACACACACACACACATATATATATATATATATATATATATATATATATATATATATATATATATAGCCCAGCCAATCAGAAGCACAGTTTAATCCTCTTAGACGAATTACATTTTTTCCATATCTTGAATATATAGAAGCTAACCCACCAAAAATGTCAAGGGAATTAAACATAAACAACTATCACCACGTAAAAGTGAACCCTGAAACATCTCACTTAAAACCCATCTCACTTAAATGATGGATCACGACTGACAAAAAGAGTCGAGACCCTCCAAATACAACAAACACAATATATAACAACCAGCCACATTCACGTAGATTAAGATCCCATTTCACCTACAGGAGATAAATAAACAAACAAATATATACAAAATTAATAGCAAAAGATATAAAAACCGGTATAACATCTAAAACAATTTTTTAAACCTACGAAGCAATAACATAACGACGAGAATACTGCAAGAACTAAAATCAAAAAAATGATTTAGATTGGATTACAAATCAGTTATCCAATATATACCTTGATTAGTACCGTTAAATCGTTCCATTCCAATTTTTCTGTAGGGTTTAAAACCTCTATCTTTAAGGTCTTATTATAATTCAATGCTTTTTTTTTTTAGTCAGTACCTAATTGCACTAACTTATATCTCAATGCCTTCAACGTACTCTGTCAAACACACACACTAATCAAAACCACACTATTCTAGGTATGCATATATATATATATATATATATATATACATATATATATACATATATATATATATACACACACACACATATATATATATATATATATATATATATATATATATATATATATATATATATTGGATTACTGATTTGTATTTTGGTACAGACTTTGGAACAAATTAACCGCATTAATTAAGGTATACCTACATTAATATTCAACTCACGACATTAGCAAATTGCCTTGCAAGACGTGTCTGATAACCACCGTACTACGGTGAACATAAAATCTTAATTTGAAGTACGATCTGTTCTCCTGACTCGTGATACCTACAAATCACTGGTATTATCCAAATTCTTTCCCATAAAATATCGCTCAGCACAGTTTCTGTACACTGCCTCTATCACTGCCAAGATCAGCCTTGATTTTGGTAAAGTCCCAAGTAATTTGACTGTTTTTTCAAAGCAGTCGATCCAAAAAAAATTCCTCATAAAAGTAAAAATGACTTTTTACTTATGTTACACTGCTTGATACTTAGCTCTTAGATTCTCGATATTTGGATTGATGCATGAAAGTATACGTATCTGACAGTCAATTCAGTCAATTTAGTTTTTAAAATTTGTATTCGTATTTATCATTGCATTTTAGTTCAACAAGTTCTTGTTGAATGCTTTCATTGGCAGATTCTATATCAGTCAAGAAATGGTATACGACAATCGGTCGCCCCCTCCTTCAGCTCAAATTTCGCCTCCCCGGGGGCGATGTCGTACACGTTGAGAGTGACCGGACTATATTGGATGAATACAAATCCCTCATTCGGTATTTGGTGAGGCGCAGCCTTTTCGTATTAGTGTACTTAGTAACTTTTATTGGTGATATTCGGAATCTGTAGAAGTGTGAATTCTCCGGAAATAGAAAAGAAATACGACTTGAAATGATTCAGAACCGGTTTTCTTTTTTAGCAAGAGAGTTTCTTGTTTATTTCAAATCAAATTTATCCTCTTGGATTTCACGCGTTTTGATTTTTAGCATATATATATATATATATATATATATATATATATATATATATATATATATATATATATATATATATATATATATATCTTGCACACACACACACACACACATATATATATATGAAGAGAGAGAAGGAGAGACAGAGTTATTGAATAATCTAACGTCACTTTGAAGTTGTTATAGTAATCACACCTCGATATAAAAATATGAAGTGATGCAAGAGAGAATGGTAACAAAATTAACAGTTAGAAATAACTGCACGAAGATAGGAGAGTCTTTACCAATTCAATTGAACGCCATTATATGAAATAATTCATAGCATTTCTAACGCAAGCTTGGCTGTGCTAGAGTCAAACTCCTTTGCTACATTAAAATCCAAGAAGAATCTAAAAAATCAATTTATCCATACAATATTATTCCAAAAACTACGTCCCATTTCAACTCCTTTATTAGTAGTTCTTGTGAATGGGATTTGTTGACTTCATCCAAACTCATCGACCTGAGTTGGGCTTCAGAAGAGGGAATGAATTCGTTATCAGTTTTTGCGTACGTTACTGTGTCACTGTTATTCGTGCATGACGCCACTAGTTCTTGGCCTTGTAATTGTCAACCGCGCTTGTTTTTACATACGAAAACTTCCATCACCAAATCCCAATTGGATTCGAGTGATTTGCTTTGACCTTTGTGCAAACAAGCTTGTTTTACCCTACTTTGGTGATGATCAGGGCTGAATATGAAATGCTCACTCGACGCTGTTTACTCTTAATCATGCATGTACACACATAAGGGGCGGCTAGGGGTATCGTGCCCCTATCCTTTTTCTTCTCTATATCAAAAGAGCTCTTTTAGTCAACATTCAAAAATATATCTCAATAGAAAACGTGACAAGAATAATCGATTGAATGTAATGGAATTGAAAAATACTTGCCTCATACAATTTCAAAATTTTTCTTTATATATCTCTCTATATATATATTGTTGCTCGGAAGAAGCCAACGATTCCCCCCGGGCGAAACGTAAGCAATTACATTTAAAGAATTTGAGATGTACTCATTAGTCTGTTGTCTTTTCCTTTCCACATCGTCAACTTTCCACAACATTCAGTTGGATTTATACCCATTCATCTCACGTATATATGGCGTTACAGATTTAATTTTCAAAAATGTTAGGGGAGTGACTCTTTTTCTCCAAAAGTCTGTGCACGTCACATCTTTTCATTTTTAATTTTGAAACCGTGCAGCAGATACGAGGTAATGAATCGCTGAAGTTTAAAGTGATGACGCAGTAGGTGCAAGCACGTTTGGGAATAGTTTGCGAAGTTTATAAAATGAGATTTTGAGCTCAAGGATGAAGAACGCCTTCGAAGTTTTCAGAACTTGAAAAACTGATAAATCTGGACGAACCTTTGAAGAAGATCTAAGTGTATATCTATTTATCTCTGTATCCCACTCGGTTCTATCTATCTATCTATCTATCTATCTATGTCCTTTTATCTATCAATCTATCTATCTATCTGTCTATCTATCTATCTATCTATCTATCTATCTATCTCCTTTATCTATCTATCTATCTATCTATCTGTCTATCTATCTATGTCCTTTATATCTATCTATCCATCCATCTATCTATCTATCCATCTGTCTATCTATCTATGTCCTTTATATCTATCTATCCATCCATCTATCTATCTATCCATCTATGTCCTTTATCTATCTATCTATCTATCTATCTATCTATCTATCTATCTATCTCTTTTTTATTGATGAAATCTCTTTCCCTATCCATTCTGAAGCCTGCATATGTCTAACATTCCGACATTTTGAAGTATTGAATCCACGGCTGGCGTTTTTCTTCCAACGCATCGTATCTTAGCAACCATGTTGGCTGATCTACGAAATATTAGCCTTCCTGTCTGCATGCCTTCGTGTCTGGCTTATTTTCACCTCGGGAATAGAATGTAACTATTTACTGACACCAGGACAATTTACCTCTGAGGACAACCTCCCCCGAGGAAGTTTGCCAATAGGGGCAAATGTGAGGGGTTAATTTAAGATATATAATATCATATATGGATTTCCATAGACCCAAATCCTAGCTTTAAATTGACCTTAACCCTAGCCCATTTCTTCAAACTTATTTTTTTTGCTGAAAAACATCCTATTCTGTAATGTTGTTTCTCAAGACAGGTATAAATTTCCCTAAAAAAACCATTTAATTTACAATAATTAGTAATGAAATGAGTAATATTCTAATTTAGATAATATAGGGATAATACGCACACCCACACCCACACACATATATATATATATATACATATATATATATATATATATATATATATATATATATATATATATATATATATATATATATATATATACATATATATACATAATTTACACATTCTTCAACTAGTAATACAATGTCTTGTACACACTGACTACACAATTTATGCATATATATGTTAAGAAATAGCTCCTATTCCCACTCAAGCATTGAGTTTTGGTCAGGACAGTGATATCCATATGTAATTATTTTCTTTACTTTATGTCCAACTGAAAATAAGTAGATTTCAAATTATAACTGTCCCGGTCACAAAAGCGAAGTTTGAAGAGGATAATTGAAATTTTCTTCACTTTTTAGACGTAATCGATCAGAACACGATAATTATTACTCAGGAACAAAAAAAAAGGGGGGGTAAAAGATGAAACGTTGCAAAGTATTAAAGAAGTGCCTTCCCACGTATCTGTGTGTGTTTCTTTGTATGTCTGCATGGCTTAGTGTAAGGGTTAAAAGTTAGATAAAAAAAGTCAAAATTTTGGCTTGGGAAAAAAGTCTTGGGTAAAAAGTCACATCAATTTTATAGTCATAAAATGAATAATAATTGATACGTAGATTCGGTTCCCCAACACACAAGTTGCAGAGAATTCCTGTTATTTACTTTTTATCATAATGAAGTAAATCGTATATGCTTCACATCAACACAAATACATCATGCTTTTATTTTTGTCTTCTTTTGAATAACTCATTCAATAATCTATAATGAGTCGTGTGACTCTTTTTACGAGTGACTTTTTCTCTACAACCAAAAACTATTATTTCATCAAATAATCATGAATCGAGCTCCGCACTACTTTCCGGTGAATAGTTGGAATTAGTTGAGAAATTTTTACTGGTTCGTTCGCTAACATGGATTAATTATTTATTATCATGGAACTGTCTGAGGGTTTATCATTTTCAAAATTAATCAAGATCTCCCTCTATCTTCTATATCAAGGTTGGCCAAACCGAGGCTTGCAAGCCACATGTAGCTCTCTCATATTTAATGTGCGGCTCCTGAAATACGATGGCTGAACTTCTCACAAGTTTCAATTCAACTTGAGCTGTTTTAATGTGTGATCAGACATGAAGAGTTCCTATGACGTAATTTTATTATTTAATAGGAAAGTAAATCAACAAATGAGTTCATCTTATTTGAACGCAAACAAACAATTAAATTAACAGAAAAAATCCATAGATTGTTGCTTACAAGTATAAGACAGAATTAGTATAATTCTCTCGTAACAAAATGTGCATGTATCAATAAATATGCGTGTGTAAATATTGTTTATGTCTTGTGGCTCTTAGACATCCGGGGTTTATTGCATATGGCTCTTAGATTAAGCAAGTTTGGCCCACACTGTTCTATATCGTAGGTTTTTGAAGTCAGGAAGGCTGAAACTTGAGCTGCCACAACTCGCATATAATATATCTTTGAGGTCTAAGACATAGATACATGTATGAATATATACAATTACATACGTGGGCACCTCGCAGACTATTTCCCACAGTAATGAGTTCGATCTTGGGGGACCAACACTTATGACCCTGGAATAAACTAAACTAAACTTATCAAATACTTACTTGTACATTCGTTTGTCAGATTTCTGTAGACATAGGTGATATACCATACATATGGTCCTTCTAGAGACTCTGATTAGTGAAGGTATGTAATGGTCGCCAAAGATGATTATAAGGAAATTTTAACGACCAGATGAAGTCGAATAAATGCGTGATCTGGTCACGGGATTTAAGTCAGGATAACGTGGTGGTAACCATGAAAGTTTATAAAAAGCGATCAATTAGCCAAGGGGGTGAGCAGAAGACAGAGAGAGTCAGTCAGCAATAAAGTTCTTGAGAGAAGGTGTAGAAAGTTGCATTGACGTGCATTCGGAGCAGTCGAGACAGAATGAGCCCCTCGTTTGACTGGAAAAAAAAACTTCATCCTTTTTTCATCCGAATAAAGCAAAAGCTGTCAACAAAAAAGACAAAAGTCTGAGTTGTGTATTTCGACAGTGCTAATCAGGTCCAGTTCATGCCTTCATGAGGTCCTGGCAGAATTTGATTTGGGAGACTCCACTACCTTTATAGGTCTCTTAGTAGAATTAGATTTACTCCCCCACGCCTTTATTGGGCCCTGATCAGAATCTTAAGGGTCCTCGTCGCTCTTACAAGATCCTAACCAGAATTCGATTCGGGGTCCTTCGCCACCTTCATGGGACCCTAAGCAGCATTTTAATTAGGGGCCCCACTACCTTTATGGGACCCTATCAGACTTTGATTTGGGGGCTTCCGCCGACTTTGTGGAGCCCTAAGCTGAATTTGATCCCTCCTGACCCCCTCTTAATGGATTTGTTAGCCACAAGACCCAAAGTAGACGTTTACTTCGCCCGGATGCTAACTACAAGATCATCAGTCCCTCCAAACTTTGATATTTGAATTAATACTGCGACTGACTGTTTCAAAACCTTTTGATTACTGCCACCAACGAGACTACGAAACGTTTAAACTAGACTGAACTGGCCTGTTCGACGCTGTTGCAAATCATTTAAGACAAAAAGTCTGCGGCTGCCTCGAGGTAACCTTACATGTCTATCATAACCTTTTTCGAGATTGACTGTAACGATCAAATGAAAACATCGGACTTGTTGCTGTTTTTCAAATTTTTCATCGGTACCGAGACAAAATATGGATGTATTTCTTCTTAGAGATCATTTGCATTCATCAGTATTCTTGCGACGTTCGTAAATTAGGAGACCAACATTGTTACTATTCATATGCAAAAATGGCACCCGTTTTCCATTGTATAAATTGAATAAGATGATTCTTTTGTATTGAATTCGTGAATGGAAATATCAGTTTTAAGATGATGTATTCATAACATCACGTCCCATAAAAATATTGATTGAAGATTATATTATGTAGTGTTATTGATATGATGGACAGAGTAGGATAGATTACTGACGACTCGAGTGATGATTTAGATCGGCGGAAATGTTGTTGTGTTGTGGCTTTTCGCCTATATTGTTGTTTATTTGGTTGGTTTTGCGGATTTCCACGACTCCAACGACTTGTTATATCGCTGCTGTTGTTTTTGTAGTGGTTGTTAATAATAATAGTAGGTGCACTAGGAACTGTCCCCAAAACGCTGAGGGTGAGACTAGAGGAGATCGGGATTAGGGGAAGGATTGAGACCGTACAGACCACAGCACTACCGGGAACTGCACGGATACTAAGGAAAGTGCTGGAAATATAAGGACTGCAACGCTAACTGTCAATAGTGACCCAACAGAGGAAGGGAAATGAAAGCAGAAACGCAAATTATAGCACTGACATGATAGGCGAAAGAGAGAAGAGACGTTAGCTGAAGACCTGATGAGACTTATTGTCACTCAGCCTTCAGCAATGACCACTGGGCAACCGGTGTGAAACTGTAAACCGCAGTATTACTGAGACCTATGAGTACTAGGAGAGGAGGGCTGGAGACTTGAGGAGACTTGCTGTCACTCAAACTCCAGCGGTTACCACCAGGCAACTGGTGTGAGATTGCTAATAGTAATAATAATAATAATAATAATAATAATAATAATAATAATAATAATAATAATAATAATAATCTTGACTTCGCTAGGGTCAAATCCTGCTTCTTCATTAAAATCTAAAAGATAAAGAAAACAGAAAATTTCTCAATGTAATAATCAGCCTTTTAGACCTTCCCTAGGATTCGCTAGACCTCTCTATCATGAACGTCGCGGAGCCAATACTTCCTGAACTTGTCCAATTCATCACTCATATTTTGCCGGCCACAATTTCGCATCTGATCACTGGGGATCCATGTTATCCCAAAACTACATGTCTTATTTCAGCTCTTTTATTCGTAGTTCTTGTAAACGCGATCTGCAAACTTTAGCAAAAACAAGTCGACCTGAGTTGGGCTTTAGAAGTGGGAATGAATTTATCATCGGTTTTTGCGTACGTCACTGTATCACTGTTATTCGTGCACGGCGTCACTGGTTTTTGGTCTAGTAATTGCCACCCGTCATTGTTGTTACATACGAAAATAAAATCAAAGCTCACTAGTAGAAGTTTGACAAATGGCAATTTAGTCTCAAAGACCATCACAATTGTAATGAATTCGATCATTAGTGCTCGCCACTTGTAGTTTTGTAACAAATGAATAAAACAAGAAAGTAAAACTAATATCATGTATAATAAACATAACGAGGACAAACACACAAAGATCAAGATCGAAAAGGCAGAGCCGTAGACAGTAGGCCGCTACATCACCAGGTTCAACGAATCTCCATGAAATCCTCGAAAAGAGAAGAAATTAAGGCAAGACTCATTCTAGGATGAAAAGCCTTTAGTAGAGCAAACTCAACCCCAAAGAACAAGAAAATTCCGCCAGTGCTAAAAATTAGGCTATACAACCAATGCATCCACCCGATAGTCACCTATGGAGCTGAAACATGGAACATAACCAAAGAACTGACCCTTAAACTAAGAACCATACAATGCGCACATGAAAGGAATCTGCTAAGCATCACATCGAGAGATGACAAGACAGCTCGATGTATTAGGGAAAAACAGAAGTTCGAGACATTATGGAATCCATTAGAAAACTCGAATGATAATGGACTGGTCATGTTACAGGAATGTCAGACGATCTATGGACGTCACGATTCACAACATGGATCCCCAGAGATTACATTTGAAACTGCAATCGGCAGAATATAAGAGGAAGGTTTATGTCCGACGACTGACGCTAAAAGGCTGACGATAAAGCAACGTGAATACCTGGGTGCCTTGCTGAGAAGGTGTGCTTAACAAAGTAGTCTAGCAAATGATTACTCAAGTTCAAACGGTCCTTGTGCTCTTGTGTTAAGTTAGTCCCAGTTTCGAGCGATAGTTCATGTTTACAGTCGCCATTGCGAGGGTTAAATTCGAAAAAAATGTCTTCCATTCACGACGCCATGACTACAATTGAAAACTATACACTTGAGATCAGCAGCAGTTGTCGTAGTTAACAATTTAAATTTCCGACTGAAAATGCGTGAGCTTGAGATCAGCAGCAACCGTCATAGATGACAATTGAAATTTTCACCTGAAAACGCTCCGCTCAAATCAGTCAGTTATGATTAATATCTTTGAGAAGAAAATCAGAAAGTAAGTGCCGCTGAGATGTTAGCAAGCTAGTCTCACAGTAAATTGCAGTACTTAGTACCTTGTAATAGACTGTTTCACCAGCTCACGTACCTATGTACAGTGAGTGTAAAAAGTATCCGATACAAAAGTTTGGTTTCAACATGCTTATACATCTTCAAAATTGACAACTTTGATCCCAAGGTTTCTGATTTTTATACATAACTTTTCAATGTTAAATCTTATTTCATAATTCCCTTGATTTTATTATTCTCTAATCATTGGTCCAAATTATGTTTAGTTGTATATGATTGACTCAGCTGGAGAAAAAGCTAAACTGATAAACCGCTAAAAATTTACCGGAAGCAAGGATAACCGCTAACCGCTAACTTTCTTTGTATGAGTTTAGCCTCGATTCAGTTTTTCATATTACAAAACCTTTAAAAATAGACCTAGAGATCTGAAATTCAAATCTGAAATTCAAATATGCTGTAGCTTAGACACAGAGCTTTGAATTAACTGTAGATTGAATGCAGACTGATATTTGATTTGATTTATTCATTCAATTATTTATGTGCACTTCATCTGATATTGGCATACTATGCCTTTTTCGAAGGCTGTATGTCTAACCTTATCTGCGTAATAAGATTTCAGTTCTCTGGCTTCTTTTTAAAAGGTTTTTAGAATAAAAAAACTAAGCCAAATTCATGTAATAAATGCTAGCGATTATCTTTGCTTCTGTTAAAATATTAGCGGTTTCGTTAACTGGTAAATTTTAGCGTTTTCGTTAGCTGCACTCACTGCAACTGCCCGTACGTATTGACAGTTATGTCAATGTATGGCTGTTTACAAACGTGCGTATAAATTGTTGTAATTATAACGAGTCAGTTCCGTGGTAAGTTTTCTTGTTCATTGGATAAACTTATTTCAATGAATCATTTATTCGCCGAGTTATTTCGGCTTCAATAACGAAAGTCTTCTGTTTATTTCATGAGTAATTTCTGCCAGACTCTTACTATTGAGCCTAGACTTTACTCTCGTACATACGTGTGTGTGATGTATGAATATTTGAGGATACATGATTGTATCTTTTCGGCTTTTTTGTACTGAAAAAAACTATATCTTGCAACAGAAACTTTTGATTTATGTCTGCATTTTGTTCTCTTGCAGGTAAGTCATTTTTACCACCATGAAATGGGACGAACATTCATTTTGAGGAGTGGAGAAATCAGGAATTATTATTTTTGAGACGTAAGTATTGGTCTTATTTGATTACTGCCTGGGTGAACCCCGTTAGCTGAATGTACGCTGTTCACGATGGCCTAGTTATCTAAACAGTCAAATTCTTGACCGTTGTTGATTTGAACTATATTCAAGTTTTACATTTAGGTTTGTTAGTTCTGCAATTATCAATCCCTAATCAGTGGGAGCTAGGCTTGACATGGTATGTGTGCAAAAAAGGTTATCCCATTTTCAACTAAACTATCGCAGAAACGAAAGTGTGAGTAACTTGTGGTACAACGTTATTTGAACAAAGAAAAAAGAGGACAAATCATTTTGAATAACAAGAATATATATATATATTCTAGTCATATAGCCACAATTATATATATATATATATATATATATATATATATATATATATATATATTGTGTCATCCACAGACAGTTGCTTCGATGTATTACATCTCTTCAGTGTGGCTATAGACTTTCCATCATCCCATCCAGTACCACGTGGTAGGTTTGAAACCTTCAATTCAGACCCGGAGGCCAATATCCTACCTCTGAGCTATGGAACTGACCGGTCAGTAAAGCTGAATTTAAGCGATATATTTATTTACGCAGAAATTCCCCATTCACCAGAGTAATAAAGAAATGGCTGTATAATCTGACAGAATAATTACGAATGCATTACATTGTTTGGAACTCTATTCGAAATGATCTTCCGTTATTACGAGAAGATCCTGTCACTTGGCCTTTACAACGTAAATACAATAAACAGTTAAAGAAAATGGGACTGCCGCAGAAATCGAACCTACGATCGATTAGGTAGCTGCTTCAAAGTAGCTCTGCTCTCACCACTGAGCTAAACAGAAAAGCAAAGGTCCAAATAATTGCTTCATCTCCGTGTTCACATTTTTGTTTATTCACTGTTCGTAGGTGCAGTATTGTTTCTCAACGCAGACAATTATTTGATTCAGAAATGGACATATAACCCGACAGACAGATTATATACATATATATATATATATATATATATATATATATATATATATATATATATATATATATATAAGAGCTGAATTAAGTGAATGAAGCTAAAAGTTACTGAAAGTGTTGTTCGTATATTCTTAAAAAGTGTTTTACGATGTTTGTTGCTGAGAAGAATTATTACCAAAAGTGTACCTAGATGGCTAATCATCTGGGAATACCAGGTGCCGTAATCAGCTGAGGAGGCATCCCCTGCAGACATGCTCGTCTCCAACCTTATCAATTACCTTTTTTTTACGTTGTAAGCCTTCACTCGGGTAAAGAGAGGAAAATGGAATTTTTGCACATTTCCTCCCAGTTATAAATGACGACGAGGTGTGCAGAGTGAAGAAAAACTCAGTAAGTTGGGGTGGTGTTGTGAGCAACAACATGCTACCTTGTGGAATACATTGGGTACTGGTGGACTGGCTTTTTCTGGTCGTCTTTCAAGTAGTTATGACTCACGAGAAAAGATATTTGAAATGTATATTCGTAGTTTTCAATTGGCTGAAATTCGCTTAATTGTATTTTGGCGCCAATTTTCAGGTGCAATCGAAAGGAGCCGTTTTCATCTCCCTCGGGAAACAAAACTAATTTCGTCATTCGACTTCCGGTTGCTATGGTGTAAATATGGGTGCTACAAACTCAATTATTGAATTCTGTCTCAACACTTATTTAAATCAGCTTACTTATTCCGATTCTCTTCTGTTTAAATGACGTACCTTTCTTCTATTTATAAGAGGTACTGGTTATTGCCCATGTAGTAAAGATGCCAGTTTATTTTGTGACCAACGTTCAGTTCGAGTCTCTTTCTCCAAGGTTTATATTCTCAGTATTTTACTTGTTTCAACTGGTACAAGGACACTCATGTGGGACACACAAACAGAACTAAACTCACTACACAATAGTGATACTTTGCTTGACTAACTAACTCGGTAAGTAAAGATTAGTACCACCTAATGAGATCAAGTTAAGATCAGCATCGTTAGATTTTTTCTATAAAAGACAGTTTTTAAAAGTCATTTTAGACAGGGGACTGTACGGGTCTTCTTGGGGGCGTGGAAGTTTCATGTTTAAAATGACATATGACCCATGAAGTTTTACAAAAACTGACCTTATCAATCTATTTAATAATAATAATAATAATAATAATAATAATAATAATAATAATAATAATACATTGGGAACTGAGTGAACGAATGGGATTAAACCATGCGGAAAAGTGGTACCAGCACAAACCGGAGACAGCCGTAGAGAATGGAAACTACAAATTACTTTGGGACTTTGACATCCTGACATCTAAACTGACCACCCCATCATAGCGAGAAGATTAGACCTAGTAATCGTGGACAAAAAGAGGAAAAAATGCCAAATAATCGACCCGGATGTGCTTGCAGACCATAGAGTAAAAAGGAAAGAGAGTGAGAAACTGGAAAAATACCAGGATCTGGCAAGAGAACTGAAGAACGCGTGGAACATGAAAGTCAGGGCAATACCAATAAAATTAGGAGCACCTGGAACCGTACCAAAGACACTGAAGCTGAGATTGGGGGAACTAGGGAGAAAAGGAAGGATTGAGACGGTGCAGACCACGGCACTGTAAGGGACTGCACGAATACCGAGGAAAGTGCTAGAAATATGAGATCTACGACCCCAGCTATTAGCAGTGGCCTAGCAGAGGAAAAGGGGAATACGACAAAGTAAACAAAAAAAGAGGAGGGCTGGAGACCTGATGAGACTTACTGTCACTCAGCCTTCAGCAATAACCACCGGGCAACTGGTGTGAAACTGTAAACCACAGTACTGCTGTGGACTATGAGAGTTTGGAGAGGAGGGCTGGAGACTTGAGGAGACTTGCTGTCACTCAACCTCCAGCGGTAACCACCAGGCAACTGGTGTGAGATTGCAAATAATAATAATAATAATAATAATAATAATAATAATAATAATAATAATGATAATGAAAGTGCTAGAAATATAAGGACTGCAACGTTAACTGTCAACAGTGACCCAACAGAGGAAGGGAAATGAAAGTGGAAATGCAAATTGCAGCACTGGCATGATAGGCGAAAGAGAGAAGAGACGTTAGTTGAGGACCTGAGGAGACTTAATGTCACTCAACCTTCAGCGATGACCACTGAGCAACCGGTGTGAAACTGTAAACCGCAGTATTACTGCTGCGACCTATGAGTACTAGGAGAGAAGGACTGGAGACTTGAGGAGACTTGCTGTCACCCAAACTCCAACGGTTACCACCAGGCAACTGGTGAGAGATTGCAAATACTACTACTACTACTACTACTACTACTACTACTACTACTACTAATAATAATAATAATAATGATAAAAACAACAACAACTACACAAATAGACTGTATTTATAGAGGAAAGAAAGTAACAGAGGACTTATCAGTATAGAAGATTGAGTCCAAAAAGCCAAAAAAAAGGGGGAAAAAAAAGAATTAGGAAAGTATACGCAAGCAAATAGTGAAGACATCATGAAAAGTGCCCGAAGCAGTCCAACGAACAATAGCAACAAAAAAAAGTATCTAACGATGAAGCAGTACAGCAAACAAGGAAAGAAAAAATGGGAATAGAAAAAAAAAACTATGCGGAGAATTCGAAAAACCGTCAACAGAACGCAGACAAACAGCAAATGCCGCCTATGCAGAGAAAGGGACGAGACAGAAAACCACGTAAACCAGTCAACTAGTCCCGAAGGAGTATAATAACAGGCACGCCAGGGTAGCAACAGTGATACGATGGAGACGGAGCAAACGAATGGGATTCAACCATGCAGACAAGTGATATCAGCACAAATGGAAAATAGAAGCCATACATTACTCTGGGACTTTGACATCAAAACTGATCACGCCATCATAGCGAAAAGACCGGACCGGGTAATCGTGGACAAGAAGAGCAGAACCTACCAGATGATAGATGTGGCCGTGCCTGCTAATCATAGAGTAAATACGAAAGAGAGAGAGGAAAACTAGGGAAATGCCAGTACCTGGCAAGGGAAATTAAGGTGTAGTACCAGCAATTGTGGGTGCACTCAGAACCGCACCAAAGAAACGGTAAACGAGATTGGGGGAACTTGGGAGAAGACGGAGGATTGAGACTGCACAGACTACGGCACTACTGTAGACAACACGAATACTGAGGAGAGTTCTGGAAATATGAGACCTATGACCCCAAGCTGGCAGCAATGGCTTAACAGTCCAGAAAAAGGCTTGATGAAGGCTGCACAAATCACAGCGCTGCTGCGACAGGTGAGATCGGCATGAAAGGGGGGCTAGAGACTTGAGGAGACTTGATATTATTCAGCCTACAGCGATAACCATTAGGTAACTGATGTGGAACCGTAATCCACTGCACTGGTGTGAATCGTTAGAGTGTGAATAGAGGGCTGGAGACTTGAAGAGACTTACTGTCACTCAGTCCTCAGCAGTGACCACCAGACAACTGCAGTTATAATAATAATAATAATAATAATAATAATAATAATAATAATAATAATAATAATAATAATAATGATAATTATCTAGTGAAGACGCTTGTTCTTTAAGTGATCCACTTTCAACCTACAAGAATCCTGCTCTCTGTATTGTCTAAAGTATTCTAAGTATTTACTGGGGTAGGAATCCGAGATATCATAGCATCCATAAACAAATTCAAAAAGCAATGGGCTGTTCATGTTGCAAGAATTTCAGACAGCCGCTGGACATCACGACCCACAGCGTGGATCCCCAGGATGGCGTGACGAGCTAGACAAATTCAGAAAATACTGGCTTCGTGCCGCCCATGATAGAGAGATTTGGAGAATCTCAGGGAAGATCTGTGTCCAACAACAGACATTCAATGGCTGGTGAAGATGATGTAAGTGCGGGTGTAGGAGTGTTTTCCAATAGCTTCTCCCCACCTTTTCGTTACGCCTTCGTTACTAAGCTTGGATTATTATGACATACAGTCGATTAATGTGAAGCCCCCTGGGAGGATCGAAATCTCTTACAAATATAATGGCCTGGCGAAACTGAATTGTTAATCATTGTTTTACGACCAGCTTCTTAGGGGATCTTTCTGAAGAGATTCTGGGATATATCCAAAGATGGATACTGGAAGGCTGGCGACGATGAAAAGAGAGACAAATATATCCACGTATATTCTGGTTCTTCAAAATACGATATAAAAAATAGTCTTCTTTACCCATTAAATAAAAATCAACGCATTTGGCTTTTTTTCCAAAACCCCTTTTAAAAATTGGAACGATAAATAGATCTAATCAGTCTTGAAAGGGTTAATCGCTCCTCAGCTGCAGCAGCAGCAGCAGCAGCCCAGTCTCCCTGTTCTAACTGCAGTAGTAACTTTGATTATAGAAAGAGGCACACAATAAACCAAACAGTATTTCTCTATAAACAATGGACCCTCCACTTTAGATTATGGACAGAAAGACATGGAAGCAAGCAGAAATAGCTGTCTGCAACTTCTACGTAGAAGTGTGTCATGAAAATTTCTGTCATTCGCAGGTGAATTACAGGACTGCAATGACTGAAATCTCAATCATCCGCCGTCAAAAGGTCTACTGTTTTATCAATCAAGCGAGAGGTTTTGCCAAACTCCCATCCAAGTCCTCAGTTGGCTTTGTTTTTTTTTCTGCCGTAACAAGAACAACAACAACGATCCTCATCAAATTTAGGGAGTGAAAGTTAAAATGCTCCTACCATTATTTGGAATCAAGACTAACTGATTGGTAGTCTTACCGACTGAACTAAATTGACAAGTCTTATTTATCAACGAAAATTTATACTAGAAATACACGAAAGACTAATTCATTTTAATAAACAAATACATCTATAAAATTGACATTTCCCTACTGAAATTAACATTTCCCTATTTGAAAGTGATTGGTAGACGGATCGCTCAGTGACTGAGTCAAACTGACCAGTTCTACATACCTACAAAATTTATCTTACATATACGCAAGGGCTTATTTCATTTCAATGAATAAATACATTAAAAATATTCTTTTAATTTCTTTTATTTGTTATATATGCAATGCAAAAGTTGCAGAAACCATCTTCAGTCGGAATAGAAGTTGAAGTAGAGTTTGACCCTACAGCAATCAGACTTGTTAATATTACCGTCTTTAGTTTCGAGAAGGGTCATTAACATCCCCCAAAATTTCCAGACGATTGACCTCGTTCCTGTAGTTTGTATTATACGCACGACGTTTCAGCCGATCTATTCTACAGCTTTCTCCATATGTAATATCCAAATACGATTGTGGTAAACGAAATAAACTGATGGCGACTACGTTATAGCGTAGGCGTTGGGTAACGCTGATCTCTCCTTCTTTCCTTGTTATGCCTGGATTTCCATACCTTGTCCCTGATGGGTAGTGGAAGCCATATCGAGTTGAGCTCCGCATTTGTCTGCCTTGGCCTGTTGATATGGGCTGCTTCCTTGATTTTTCTCATTTTCCAACAGCGTACCCTCTCTATTATACGTACGTCTTCACTGAGAGGGAAGCATTCGCCGTTTATCTCCAAATATCGTCAGCCATTCCAGAAAGTTTTATAGAGGGGAAACGGGCAGACCTCTCAAAGTTCAACTTGACGAACATAAAAAGCAGGAATCAAAGGAATAATAAAAGGATCTACTGAAACGCCTTGTTTATAACACAAGCAACAAAAAGATGTTCAACCACCTGAAAAACTCATTGGGGTGATCGCTAATATTAGTTTGCTACTGACTAAACATATTCTCGAAAAATTCAGTTGGTCGTCTTAACAAGGAAACTTTTATTGATTTTGTACGGCTTAGATGAAGTGCGTTGGATTAAGAGCATCACCGTGGACCAATGGTTAGCCAGTTGATCTCGCAGACAGTTACCACTGTGTAGAGAGTTTGGGCCTCACACTTTTGCCCTTGTGTCTTAGTTAGCTTAGTAGATATCAATATATTGACACGATAATCGATATATCATCATCATTATCATCAGCTATCATAAGTCCACTGCTGGATAAGAGCCTTTCCCAGTTTTTTCAATGCTGAACGTGACTGGGTTTATCTCCACAGTTTGGGAGTGCCAAATCTACGCAGGTGCAGCCTCTGTTCGATCTTGGAAACCCCCCCCCCTCTCTCTCTCTCTCTCTCTCTCTCTCTCTCTCTATATATATATATATATATATATATATATATATATATATATGTCAAACTCTTACTATTGAGTTTTTACTGTCATGTTTTACCGACGAACCATTCGATCTCATCTCTCCATTTTATAGCCGGTCCTCTCCTACTGCGTTTGGTATCCATTGGGCACCAATCGACTAAACTTTTTCACCATCTGCTGTCTTTCCTTTTTTTTATGTGACCTGCCCACCTTCATTTTCGTTGCTTAGTTATTTCTATGAATATTTACTTTGGTCTGCTCTAGGATCCATGTTGATATTTACTGTCTCTCAGAGTTATTCCTAGCATAGCTCTTCCTACTGTTCTTTGTTTGTTCCTGACGTTGTTTACAAGTGATGACTCTGTTAGTTAATATATATATATATATATATATATATATATATATATATATATATATATATAGTCTAGAAATCTTTAGAGCTTTAAACACAAAACATAAAAAAGACTTTTTCAAAAGATTTTTTGTGTCATCCCAGTCACTTTTTCCCCAATATCTGTAAATATAATTTATGTAATTTTCTCCAGAGTTTTTTCTACTGTTTCACATATACTTTGTTATTATGGTACAATGTGTAAATTTTTCTTTTGTTAGCATCATTAGTTGTTTACTGTGTAACCGTTTCGGGAATTTGAAAAACAAGATAGTTATATTAACATGGCACTCCAGCAGTGTTAATCAAGCACCAACTCACTTTCAACAATGATTTAACATATATAAAGAAAATTTTACGCTTGAATTATCTTTATCTGCAAATCCCTAAAAAATTATGCTAATCTGGCCTACTCCCCAAGAGCTTTGCTGATCCTTGCGTTAGACAAAGCAAGATAATAAATTTAAATAAAATGTATTGGAAATACATGAAGCGCACATTGATAACGGTCCTGTGTTGCACATCGTCAGCCTTACTTTCTTGTCACTGTCTGTCTGGGTCCAGAGGCATGAAACCCTCAGGGCGAATGGAGATTGATTGAGATGCAGAGGATTAGCAGAACCCTCAGCGTGTTACCCATTGCTCTTCGTGCTTCACGACACCTTGCTGGTTGGTGCCTTCTTACGATTGAACCTCTTGGTTTTCTCTGCATAGTCCAGTGAGTCCAGTAAATGGTTAGACCATCCCGGTTTCAATTCAGAGATCTTATTTTCCTTGGCTAGTTGCGAAAAAAAAGTTTTTCCCCAAAGCTGTGGGGGAGGTAGAAGAGATTGATTCATGTCTTTCCCAAGGACATTTGTGTGAATTGAACGCAAACTGCATGCAGTTTAGCTGGGAAGTTTTCATGCATCCTCCGTATTTACCAGAATTACGATTTATTTCGATCTTTACAGAATTCAAAAAGAAAGAAAATTCAATTCTTTGGAATACTGTCAAAGACGACGGGAGAGGTTCTTCGCTTAGAAATATGAAACATTCAGAGAGGATGGAATTAAATTGTCTGAAAGATGGCATAAGATAATAGACCAAAAGGATTGATAAATCCATACTTCTATTGCTCCAAAAACAGTAGCAGTGCAACCAAAAGAACCATCAAATGATGACCACTAGCCAGACATGGTTTCGCAGCTAAAACATCATTACCACTAATCTAGGGCGCTCCGGCACCCCAGCAGTATCTCACGATATCACCAAACTTAGCTGGAGTATTTTCTTCACAGTTCGAGAGTGCCAAATTTGGGCAGATGTAGCTTCTGTCCGATCTAGGAGCCTCCATATATATATATATATATATATATATATATATATATATATATATATATATATCAAACTCCTACTATTGACTTCTTACTTCATTTTTGAATGTAACTATAATGACGAATTACCATGGTCAGACCAAAAACCAGTGACGTCATGCACGAATAACACTGACACAGTGACGTACACAAAAACCGATGGCGAATTCACTCCCACTTCTATAGCCCAATCCACGTTGACTTGTTTTGCTAAAGTTTGCAAATCCCATTTACTGGAGCAACTGATGAAGGAGTTGATATGGGACACGTAGTTTGGGAATGATATTGTATGGAGAAATCGAATCGAGTCAAAAAACTTGAAGTTTGCAATATTCAATTTAATTTAATGAATAAATCTTAATAGTTTTCCTTGATATATATCTGAAAGAAAATGGATATATTTCGGCTTCTCATTCCTTTATCAACGTTTAACACAAAAAATTCCAGATACATCAAGTATTTATGAAAATTAGTTGCGAACTCTTCACAAAATTCAGCAAAGCCTCGACGAGGACTTTTGCAACCCTCGTGACGTAACTTGGTCATGCTACGACGATAATACTCTTTCAAATCACATTCATCATCATCATCATCATCATCAGTTTTTTAACGTCCGTCGTTTGACATAGACCTTCCCCAGGATTCGCCACATTTCTCTATCATGGACGTCGCAGAGCCAGTATTTCCTGAATTTGTCTAGTTCATCTCTCCATCTAATATTCTGTCGTCCTCGGTTTCTCCTGTGATCTCTGGGGATCCATGTAGTGAGTTGCGATGTCCATCAGTTGTCCTTCATTCTTGCAACATGGCCTGCCCATTGCCATTTGAGTTTTTTGATAATTTCTATGATGTCACAGACTCCCGTTTTCTTCCTTATGTACTGTGTTGTCTTTTGATCTCTCCATGTGAGGTTGAGCATGATTCTCTCATGCGCACGCGGCATACTTCTCAGTTTGCGGGTCTGTCTCTTTGTTAGGTTCCATGTTTCAGCTCCATAATTGACTATCGGAAGAATGGATTGGTTGCAAATTCTTTAACAATTTAAGGTGAAAAATCAAGTTCAAAATGTCGTAATTCCAAACAGCATGGGCAGAACTAGCAAAGCAACACAATCTGTCAGGAGCAACACTCTGGTGTAAGGAAAACTTAGCAAACGAATCCAGCTACTTGGAAAATAAATCTACATAACCAGTGGCAATACAATTGGAACGGTGTTTATAGAAGATCATAGCCTCTTTTCCACGGAAATTTATGGAGAAAAGGAAGAATTGTTTTGTTAACCTCAAAGATTTTGATCAAGCAAGGGAGTTTGGTCCCAGCACGGCCTAGCTTGTTTTATCTTTTGATGTCGATTCAAGTTTAGTCAGATATACCAAAATGGAGTACGCAATAAAAACCGCCTTCGTTTATCGTCCAATAAAGTTAATGTAATAAAAGTCTTAAGATGGGTTTTTTTTTTAATTTCACTTAATAAACTGAATGGACTTTTTACCTTACCCAATATCACACCCTCTACAAACATCAATTAAAAAAAAAATACGTTCTGTTCATTCTTTTTCTAAATCTCAACTTATAATATTAAAATTGTTTCATTCGGCATTTTTCTAAATGTGTTTCCGGAGTTAGCATCGTGGAAATTATTCGAGGCACATTTTATTTCAAGATGCACTCTATCTAATGAGACAAGACAACTCACCCCATTATTATTTTAAGATGTTTACAAAACGTCGAACCACTTTATCTTCTCTTACTGTGACAGTTCACTTTGAAAATTCTAGGGTCAGTTGAGTAAAAAGAAAGAGTTTGTTGCGGGTTGGCATGGTTAAGTGATTTAACACAATAACGTCATTAGATTAGTGTCACCAAGTGCAGCAACCCATTGTGTCATCTTAATCAATTTCCACTCGTTCAATAATTCTCAGTAATGCTCCTTGCACTAAGGCTAAAAGTAAATCTCAATCGTATAATAATCAACATAATGGCAATACTATTGACATAAACAATTAGCAATATCTATAATACTATTTTGCTTGTTCTCACCTACGTTCGAACCTTATGTTCTAATTAACATCACGAGGATAGAGTTGTGTAGTTTAAGGGGAAGAGATAAGAGAGAAAAAGAAGTTAGGCAGTTTATTGAAGTGATAGAAAGATTTTCGCCTATGTATGAAGTCCATATTTGTATACCATTCATATAAAAGCATAAGCAAATAACGAAGATTGTAAAAGCTGAGGGAGAGCACAAGAAGTTGAACGCAAATAGTGAGAGAAGAGTAAAGGCATGAGATAATCGATAATCTAAGTCGTCAACACCTGTAGAATTTTCACGGGTTCAGCTAGTTGAATTTACACTTTTTAATCACAATATCGTACATATAACCTGAATGTATATACATTTATATAGCTATGCAAGTTTTAAAGTTAAAATTCCGCAAGCAAAACAATAGGATTCGAAGTGAAAAAACGTCCAAGACTTACATCGAAAATGTATTCATTCTAATATTAAATTTAAGTTGATATAAAAGTTATTTATTTTATTGTAGAATATGTTTTAACATAAGTGAATCCCCATCACTCTCGCATGTATCAGGAGTTATTATCTAAAAAAAATCATCTAAATTTATCTAAAGAAAAAAAACAATAGATCTTTTATCTGAAATTATCCAAAAGAATATATCAGTACAAGGTCTGGGCACCGTTGGACCAAAAATGACCATAAAGGCCAAAAAGGCCCTAAAAAAGTGGTGTACTCATGCACATAGTAATGGCTATAGCCCCCAAAATTTGACCAGGAGCGCCCAATGACACACACTCACACACATATACACACGTACACGCACAGAGACAGGGACACGCGAAGAGAGCAGAACCTATATTTGGTCGGACCATTCCTGGGGCTTCGCTGACTCGTTAATGCAATAACTATATATTTTTTTTTAATGAATGTATTATTTCTTTGACTACATGAAAACTAACAACAAAATTGTTTTGCGAAATCTTTCTCTATTGAGTTATTATAGAATTATCGGTTATTAGTTACAAAATTATCAGTCACAGAACAGAGGCGTTTATTTTTTTCTCCTTATTTTCCTAATTCTCTAAAAAGTTGCTCGAAGTCATCATCATCATCATCATCATCATCATTCTAGCGTTTGTCGTTGGACACAAACCTTCGCCAAGATTCGCCAGACTTCTCTATCACGAGCGTTGCGAAGCTAGTGCTTTCTTAACTCGTCTAGTTCGCCATGTCATCTTATATTTTATGCACCACGGTTTCAACAGTGATATTTGACGTTGTGAGTCGGGATGTCCAGCGATTGTCTGCTATTCTCGCAAAATGACCGGTCCATTGCCATTCAAGCGATGGATTCTATGATATCCAGGACTCCTGTTTTTCCTCTAATATACTGTGCTGTCTTGTGATCTCTCCACGTGATGTTGAGCATGATTCTCTCCTATGCACATTTCGTGGTTCTCAGTTTGAGTGTGAATTTTTTGGTTAAGTTCCATGTTTCAGCTCCATACGTGACTATTTGGAGGATGCAAGGCAAAGATTGAATACCTTTCTTTATAGAACTTTTTTGTTCTTGAAGGTTGAGTTCGCTCTAACGAAAGCTTGTCATCCTAGAGTGATTCTTCGCTGGATTTTTTTTTTTAGGATTTAGTTGAGATTCGTTGTCTTAGGTAGATGTCATGATCTACTTTCTCTAATTCTGCGTTTTCGATTTTGATTTTTGTGTCTCTGTCTTCAATATTTTCGTTGTACATGGCATTTGTTTTTTCTGAAATCTGTGTTAAGATCAACTTTCTTGCTTTCTTCATTCAGTTCGTATAAAATTATTTGAAGGTCATTAAAATGTGCAACAACCGCATCGAAGATAAAAACACTGATATCAAAATCGAAGACACAGAACTCGAGAAAGTAGACCACTACATCTACCTAGGACAACGAATCTCCACGAGACTCTCAAAAGCAGAAGAAATCAAGCAAAGAATCACACTAGGATTGCAGGCCTTTGGCAGAGCAAGCTCAACCTTGAAAAATAAGAAGATCCCATTAATCCTAAAAAGAAAGGTGTGTAACCAATGCCTCCTCCCAATAGTCACTTATGGAGCTGAAACAAGGAACCTAACCAAGAGACAGATCCGCAAAAAACTATGCAACGTGCACACGAAAAAATCTGCTGGGCCTCACATGGAGAGACCACAAGACAGCACTGTAAATCTAGGAAAAGACAAAAGTCAAGGATATCATAGAATCCATTAAAAATCTCAAATGGCAGTGGGCTGGCCATGTTGCAAGAATGGCAGACAACCAATGGACATCGCGACTCACGACGTGGATCCCAAGATAACATGCAGAACTCAGGCCGGCAGAATATTAGATGGAGAGATGAGCAAGGCAGATTCAGAAAGTACTGACTCTGCGACGCCCATGATAGAGAATTATAGCGAATCCTGGAGAGGGTCTATGTTCAACGACGGACGTTGAAAGATTGATGATGATGATAAAAGTTCTCTGCAAAAGAGACATGAAATCATTAACACATCCGAGGCTGCTTAGGTTTTTGCTATACATTCTGATTTCTTTATTTTCTAAGTCTTGGTTTTGGGAGATCATCTCAAAGCAGGCTGTGGAGAGTTTGGGTGAACTAGTATCACCTTATCTTACACTTTTTTTAGCTGAAAAGGGCTCTATTTTTGACGTAGCTTAATGAAGAAACTGTTCTGTCGGTAGATATGTTGCAATATTCTGACATATATGGGGACTGCGCCTTGTTGAATGATAGCATCAAAAACCAAAAAAGGTATTTCCACTGAATCGAAAGCCTTCTTGAAGTAACAAATGCTATAAAAAGTGGCATTTTATATTCTGCTGCTTTTGCTTTCAGTTGATTTACCGAATGGTGAGAGTCAATGGTTGAATAGCTTCTTCTGATGCCAACTTGTTCCCGTAGTTGGTTTTCATCTAGCATTTTGGTGACTTGGTTGGTAATAGGATCGTAAATACTGATTACCAAAATATTGCAACTATAACACCAGGAAGGTTGGCAAAATCAGCAATTATAAAAATACAGGCAGTAACGAAAAGAACATCACGTGCAGCTGGAACACTGCACACAAGTTTTATTGACATCAAATAGCTTTCTTAATTGCATCATAATCATCATCAGTAGTAGCAGCCTTTTAGCATCCGTCGTTAAACATAGACCTTCTTCAAGATTCGCCAAACCTCTCTCTCATGAGTGTTGCTGAACCAGTGCTTTCTGAATTTGTCTAGCTCGTCACGCCCTCTTATTTTCTGCCACATATGATCTCTGGGGATCCATGTTTTGAATTGTGATGTCCAGTGTTTGTCTGAAATTCTTGCAGCATGTTCAGCCCATTGCCATTTGAGTTTTCTGATTAGTCTAGAACACACTAAGTCTCGAATCGAGGGGTAGTATATTCACAACTGGACAGGTCTGGTTAGTCACTCAATAGAAACCGTCTCATGATTAACTTCTTTTGGCGGTATGACATGTTGAGGACGATCAATTGAAACTTTTGGAAAAAAGGTAATCCATAAATAAGTTACTTCTCTTACATTTTGCGGGCAGTGACCACCAGAGTCTGAATTTTCAAAGAACAAGCGTAAAAAGACTGAATGGACCAATTCAGCATGGACTTACATTGCAAATTAGACCCCCTACAAAAAATTTTTTGGGAAGGATTCTCGAAATGTTTTCTATAAAGAGTAAATGTTTGACACTAAGCTTCATTGGTGTAACCTGTATGTGCAACGCATAAATAACCAGCCACCCAGACCCACTTAAAAACTGGAGAAACCAATGTTTACAGTTTTGGCTGAAGGTTTCTTATATTCACAAATACCAATACAGTTGTCAACAGGCAGAAAAAACTCTCAGTACAGGAAGAAAGCCAATAACTAATGTGCTCGAAAAAAAAATGGAGACCTAACTACGGACAGGGACCATATAGTCGAACGCAGAGTTTTTCCCAGAAATCAGGGACCCTGAACAATGAACAAGATATACAAGACCCGAGTGACCAGTTCGAAGACATTCTAAATAGAATCCTATAAATAAATTGTTGCCCAAAGTCTAGTTTCCTTAGTAAGACACAGCAATCTTATAATTTCCGGTCCAGGTGGATGCAAACAATAGGTTTATCTCAAACTATTTACATACTTACATAGATATGTACGGTTCACTGCTTCTTCAATGTTGTCAGTTCTCGTAATGCCATATCTTCGCCAGGTTGACTTGATTCGCAGAAATATAGGGCTGGATTAAACTAGTAAAAGGACATGTAATATATGTTATAAAGGGGCCTTGAATTAGTATTCATAAATATATATATATATATATATTATTTGCCCTACGGCCAGATAATACGACAGATATGTCTGACATTTTAGTAATAATATTATTTTGTTTTCGTTTTAATCTTTGTGTGGCAGTATGACTTCGGTTATTGTTCTTGGACCACAACATCCACGTTATAAAGTGGGACTACCATCATCATCATCATCATCATTATTATTATTATCATTATTATTATTATTATTATTGAATCACTGTAACCCCACAGATGGTCTGCCTGACCAACCAGCCAAGGGGATACAAGTTTACAAATGTTGAAATCTAAAAAAACATTTTTGTGTCTATGATCATTTTGGACCAAAAATGGCCAAATCTAATGCAGGGATTTTCTTAGATAATTTTAAATAACTTGTTTAAAAAATAGATCTTATATCTAAAATTATCCTTATAAATGGATCTTTTTAGATAAAAGCTCTGTTTCTTTTAGATAATTTTACACACTATTTTAGATTGTTAATTCTGGTACACGTTTGGACTAAGGCGATTCATTTATGCAAGTTATCATTATCATCAGGTAAAGCGTTATCCATTATTTATCGCAATTATTATTATCATTATTATCATTATTATTATTATTATTATTATTATTATTATTATTATTATTATTATTATTATCATTATTATTACTATTATTATTATTATTATTATTATTATTATCAGTAGTAGTAGTAGTATCAACTACTAATGAGAAGTGATCGATAACGCCTTGCTTGTTAATATTTTGAAAGGAAAAATAAAAATGAGACTGTTTTAGATTTTTAGAATTGAATACAATATAAAAATACGGAAAATTTATTGTATATCTTCATCAATCATTTAGATCCAAATGTAAGAAAAAACAAATAACTTTCAAAGTGTGAATGGTGCGTTGTGCAATGAAAACTGAAATAGAATTCGAACGCCACACATTTCATTGCAGAACGCACTATTCACATATCGAAAGTTTCTTTTACATTGATATATTTGATGAAGATATACATGATATCAAACAATTGCAGTCCTTTTCTTCTTCTTCTTCTTCTTCTTCTTCTTCTTCTTCTTCTTCTTCTTCTTCTACTTCTTTTTCTTCTTCTTCTTCTCCTCCCCCCTCCCCTTCTTCTTCTTCTTCTCCCCCCTTCTTCTTCTTCTCCCCTTCTTCTTCTCCTCCCCCTCCTCCCCTTCTTCTTCTTCTTCTTCTTCTTCTCCCCCCTTCTTCTTCTTCTCCCCTTCTTCTTCTTCTCCCCCTTCTTCTTCTTCTTCTTCTTCTTCTTCTTCTTCTTCTTCTTCTTCTTCTTCTTCTTCTCCCCCCTTCTTCTTCCCCTCCCCCTTCTTCTTCTTCTCCCCCCCTTCTTCTTCTCCTCCCCCTTCTTCTTCTTCTTCTTCTTCTTCTTCTTCTTCTTCTTCTTCTTCTTCTTCTTCTTCTTCTTCTTCTTCTTCTTCTTCTTCTCCAGAATCTATATGTTTCTAGCTGCTGTTTTTTTTATTACTCTATTTCAAATGTTTTCCGCTGAAAAACACCAATGATGTCATAAATAGAATTTCTTCTGACCATAAATATTCTCCGATGCAATTTTTTTTCTTTACATGAATTTGAAATTTTGACGCTACGGTTGTTCAATTATTTACTGTGATGGTGAGTGGTGCTATCTTTTTATACAGGTGCATCAATTTGTGTTATATAAAACACTTGCACTGCACAATCACCAATTATTGAGTATAAGGTTCTAACTTCAAACACCCTCACCCTAGGTGAAAAGGCCTGATGGGTGGGGTAATCCCCCCGCGGGCGCCCATGTTTATTGTCTGGCGCAAACCAAGGTAAGCTTCAAAGATACCTTTTTAGACACCTAGTTTATTGCGATGGTTATCAAAGTAGTCTTGACTAATACTGCACTGGTGAGTTTCATCTTTACTGTATGACCTACACTTGTGGCTCTGTACTAGACTAGCTTCATAAATACCCCCCCCCCATCAATATTGTAGTTAGGCTAGGTTGCTGAAAACCACGACTTTAAGCTAAACCGATTTCTCTATAGCCACAATTATATTAATAGAGATTATTTAATCTATTGTGGTGTAAGAATTTTTGCGACTGGCTTATGTCTTGTCAAGAAGAACGCCTAGCAATTCCACCTATAAAATTTTATACTAAAATATACCTGACAAAAATGACGGGATCATTTATGTACGGAGAGGCAGGAAGGAACTAAAAGCTATTCCGTTAGGTAATTCAATTTTAATAAATTAAATATCCACGTTTTTTCAAGTCTGAACTCAACTTACATGTGTGATCATATATAAAGTCTTGAGAGTTTCTATGATGTAGACCAGAGAAATCAGTGCACCAACAATTTGAGAGAAAATTGCATATATATCTATTATATGTTTAGATTATCGTACATCTGTGTCTTTTTTGATGACGTCATAACGGAACAACGTTAACTGAAACGACTTTAATGGGGGATTTGATGGACCTATGTGACCACAGCTCGAAGTCCTCTGGATACCCGCATTAACCAATAGGATGAAGGATATTTAAACAAGACAGGCAGTGACATATTTATTTATAGTTCGTTTATATATCGACTTAATTAATTATCAGTTCCTGCAAACCTTGGGCGAAATGTGTTTAAATAAAACCATTTTATATTGAAAGTGGCGTTGGCTTCGTTAAAGAACTAACATAAAAGCTTCAATGTTTATATTTATTCGAAACACGAAGAAATAAAAATCAATGTTACTTTTGACTTTGCAATAATTTTTCCTTCTTGTGCATAACGAATTTAATTTCAATTCTAAGAAGGACAAGGTTTGTTGAATTTAATATCGAAAACAATGATGTTTTGCCCAATGATGTGAGCATCGCCTATCCGTGGACGGTTCGATTCCTGCAACAGCCCCATTTTCTTTATTTATTCATTCTATTTACGTTGTCTCTACCGAGTGACTTATTAACCGTGTAACGACGGTAAATCATTTTAGAAAAGTTTCTATATATAACGCAACTGATAATCTACTTACACACTCACACACACACACACACACACATACATATATATATATATATACACACACACACACACACACATATATATATATATATATATATATATATATATATATATATATATATGCATGTGCTGTTAATATGATACAGATGAGGTTAGCAGTATAACATAATATAATAATATATCAATGATATAAAGCCACTTCTGATTTGTAATGGATTTATTTCATAGAGTGCTCGATACATACAACTTTTTACTATTGAAGTCAAGTTGTTTTAGAGTAGAACTGGAATAAATAGTAAAATGTGGATTCGCTACACAAACTAGTTCATGTTTCTGCCCTCTCTGGGCCTCATCAGGAGAATCAGGTTTGCCTGATGAGGCCCGGAGAGGGCTACTCAGTGTAGCGAATCCACATTCCACTATATATATATATATATATATATATATATATATATATATATATATATATATATATATATATATATATATATATATATATATATATATATATATATATATAACCGTTGCTATAAAAAGTGGCGAGGGCCTCTATTTCTTTTTCATGTGCGTGTGTTTGTGTGCCCCATCGCTCTTGGTCAAGTCGTTTTCTCTACAGACTTGAAAATTGGCATCATTACTCTAACCCATTCTAAAAATGTTGATTATCAGGAAAAAAACCCTCAACTTTTTTTGCCTTTTTCAGGGTCTTATTCTGACGGGTTTATTCACAACATCTAAATTTTCCAGATGATGAATGTTTCCAGATGGTTTCTATTTATTTATTTTTCTTTTTTCGGCTGGAAAACGGCAATGGTATCATAAATAGAATCTATTCAGACCATGTTTATTCGTCGATTGAATTTTTTCAAACTTTGACGCTACGGTAGTTTAATTATCGAATAATATGGTGAATATATATATATATATATATATATATATATATATATATATATATATATATATATATATATATATATATATATATGTATATGTATGTATGTATATATGTATATATAAGATTGGTGAATAGGTAAACAGAGAAGTGCCAATGTAAACACAATCATGTAAATGTATACGACTTGTATACAATCATAATTCTTCTGGAACAGAGTAAATACTCACTTCCGTAGTTAATTATACAGAGCAATTTATTAGCATATTCATGTTTCTCCCTTCATGAATATTTATGTTCTTTTATATGCAGATGCCACAATCAATATATATATGTATATATATATATGTATATATATATATATATATATATATATATATATATATATATATATATATATATATATATATATATATATATGAACACAGGGTTACAAAACAGATATTTACTCAGTCTACCTCAGTCCTGGTACAGGGCTACAATATTGGGATACCCAGTGAGAATCGAACTTGATGTAATAGCAGACTCTCTTTAGTAAATGTTCTCTCTAGGGTTTAGGGTCAGAGTGGATCTTATAATCATCGTCAGCGTTCTCGTCTTTGGACCAAACTAGCGTTCTGAACTAGACGCCCATAGCGTAATTTATTAAATTTGGCTTAGTTTGACATTAAGTCACAAGATTGGGGCAGCCAGTAAGGATTGAGGGTCGGCATCGAGCTCATTAGATTAGTGAATTGGTTTGAGAAACAATCGCGCAACATTAGAAACCCATTTATTTCGTAAACTTATCTCAGTACCGCTCAATATCAGAGATGGAAATTACGGATATGAATATTCTATTAAGCCAATATTCTAAGTAGGGAGGACTTGCTGGCTTCGAAAATCATCCTTCAAAAAACCTAGCCCTTTTTACTTAGCCTCGAAAACTGATTTTCTGACTCTGTTGGGAAATAGGTTTCTATATTTGCCACGAAGTAGGCTAATGTTTTCTTTGTATTTACTAAGCCGAAATCAGTACGGCACGAGACGAAAATGGAGGGTAAGGAGACTGTGTTGCGCCAATCTTCCAAGTAGGGAAAGCCTGTTAGTTTTGAGAACCAGCATTCGAAAATCAGGATTTTGATCTTGCTTCGAAAATCGACCTCTTTCACCGGTGACGTAGCGAAGCGTGGGTTGGTTGAGATAAATACGATGCTATCGGGGTCACTAGACATTTCACAACAGGGTCACATAAATATATTCGTACATACAGCTAAAAAAATTCAAAGGAAATTATATTTTATAGAAGAGCGTTCTATGCGAATTGAATTACATTTTTTCTTAAGATGCACTTATCTAGACATAAAATCTTCAAAGAGAAATGACACTACGTAAGCAGATTAAATTGTCCACTCTCGCAACACAGCTTACTCTACCCTCTTAATAGTTATTATGTACCAAGTTTACATTAGTCTGGCACAAGAGTACAATAGAAGGACATGAAGTGAACTATAAGATAGTTCGCGAAAGAGCCACAAAGATATGTTAATTCGTAGAGCCAAAAATGGAAATTATTTCATCGGTGCACGTCCTTTATGAATCAAATTACAGCAAGACAATTTTTTTTTCAAAATATACGTAAATATCAAGAAATAAAAGCCTTAAAGAAAAAAAGCACGCAACAAGTAGATTAAACTATCCGTTCTCAAAACATTAAAGGAAAGGAAAGCTGGGGAGTAAGATTCCTCAAAAGGAAAGATTGAAGGTCGCTTGAGCAGTAATGTTTGTTCTTTGCTCTTGGGAAAAGTAAACATTTCTCGCCTTTTCACTGCACCTGTGGCCTTCAACAAAGAAGGAAAGGACACCAGGTTTACCGGACAGTAACAAGCAAATGCAGGTATACCCTACACCATACACAAGGATTCTTTATTGATATTTACCCAGCCTAGCTTGATACAGCCAAGGGCCCTTATTCCCCCAAACCGGTGTTTCCAACACTTTTTCTGATTACTGATCACTTCAAGGGCATGCATATCGTCACCCCACTGTAAAGTCGGTCAAAAATGATACTTTGAAAATGAAAATATTTGATTTTAACATCTATTTTATAACCAAAAATATAACTATGCAAAAGTAATTTATTTGATATAAAAATAGTTAATGTGAAGTATGGGCCTGATGTGAGGAAACTATTTTTTTCTTGTCTTCTAACACACCCTCTACTCCCCCCTTGCATTCAAGTGCCCTTCTCAAAACACCCAGCACGTTTAAGGGTATGGTAGAGCTCACTTTGGGAGTCACTGCTTTAAACTGAACGAGTATTTTTCGAAAATAATGTAGTTATTGATTATCATACTTATTCTTGTAATTAAAAGTATATTGATATATTTTATTTATTCAAGTTTTTACTTTTTATCCACAAAGAACAAATGAGTTTATAAAAAGTACAAGAGAGAAAGAATCGCAAAATTAAATTAAATGTACGTTTTCATTTTTGGGTGATACTGGGTAGTCCAAGGGAGTAAATATGGTTGACCGTTCAAATAAAAATGTCGGAATTCGTTCGGATTATATCGAAAAGATGACTAGCCCAGAAAGTTGTTTGGACCGCACAGTATTAACCAAAAATGAAAACATACATTTCTTTTTTAAAATTGCCATTCTTTCTTTATTGATATATTATTATTACTATTATTATAATTATTGAAATTACCCTTCGTTAAGAAGTTAGTTGGCTTTTCAAATACTACATTTGGATTTCACTATTTTACTTGCAGTTAGAATAGCACGTCTGCAGCCATTTTGAATTCTGCAGATGACTTAACGAGTATTTATTGAAAAACAAGAAAAAAAAAAAAAAGGACAGACTCTGTTCGACACTGTACATACAATTTTTGACAGCATTTGGCAGCATTTGTCAACGATATTTCTGCGATAAAAATATTAAAAAATATTTCTTTAAAAATATTTGTTTTCAATTGATTTCTTCAAGTTAATCTCCGTTAAAGCGTCCGGAACATTGACAAAGTTTAGTCTGTTTTCTTTCTTTCTGTCTTCCTCTCTTGTATTCTATTTCTTTTTTAATCTCGAGAATTGATTTATTAAAAATGGAATAATACGACGTAGTAGAACGTAAAAAAGGGAAAAATATCTTTCTTTCTCTCTGATATCATCCTACCCTCTTTTTGGAATAACAGCTTCCTGTCTTTGTTAGGAACACTGTCTATCTCTATCTCTGAATTTTTGAGATGAGGTATCATTATTATTTCTATTATTATTCGGACTATCCTCATCTTGGTTGTTTTTCATACAACGTTTCGGCCGTTGTTCGGGAAGAACACTGGAAGATTCGAAAATTAAAAGAGTCGTCCCATATGCTTGGGAAGAAAAACTGCCTCAGTAATCCTAGCATTGAAATGGATACCATATGGGAACCTCTAATAATGGAAGACAGAAAACAGTAACATCAAATACCAAAAACTGTCACCTGAGGTTTAAGGCTCCTAAAAATTAGCACTGGTTGTCCACATGGACACATAGCGTAGTGTTTACAGAATCAGACAGGATTACTGCAAGTAATCTAATGGTTCTAGATACAATCCCAATAATTCAATATAATAATACTAATGCTAAGAGGGGAGTGCGGTCAATATACCCCCATCAGTTAAATAAAGGGTTCAGTTCGTTACTTCCTCACACCTACCAGATGATACCTGATGAAGGCCGTAGAGTACAACGGCCGAGACGTTGTATGAAAAACAACCAAGATGAGGATAGTCCGAATAATAATAGAAATAACTGTCTATCTCTTTTTAACCATTCTTTCTTCGGGTCGCTTAATTCCTTAAAAACACCGTTAACCGATTTGAATCTGGTCATAACAAGAAATTCTACTCGTTCTTAGTACTTACGTCGCAGTTGAAAATATTGATTCACAGTATCGAATTCAAAAGAACTGAAATGCATAAAGCGAAAAAGAACAGCGAGCTTGTTTCAAGCTGACTTAACAAAACATTAGAAACTGCTACACTGGAAGTTCATGAGGTCATGAACGTTCAACTGTAAAACATATCTATGTACTTGTCGGAAACTAGAGTTAGACCACGCAGTTCTGTAACTGGAAAAAAATTGCCACAATGACTACTAGAAACCAGAGGAAACATTTTCACTGACCAAATATACCTTATTTTTCTCCTATTTTGTGGCAGACTAAACTGCATTCTTCCGATAGTCACTTATGGAGCTGAAACATGGAACCTAACCAAGAGACAGGCCTGCAAATTGAGAAGTAAGCAACGTGCGCATGAGAGAATCATGCTCGACCTCACATGGAGAGACCATAAGACAGCACAGTACATAAGGAAGAAAACGGGAGTCCATGACATCATAGGGACTGTTAAAAAACTCAAATGGCAATGGGCAGGCTATGTTGCAAGAATGAAAGACAACCGATGGACATCAGGTCTTACAACAGAGATCACATAAGAAACTGAGGCCGACAGAACACAAGATGGAGTGATGAACTTGACAGATTCAGGAAATGCTGACTCCGCGATGCCCATGATAGGGAATTGTGGCGAATCCTGGGGAAGGTCCATGTCCAACGACGGATGTTAAAAGACTGCTGCTGCTGCTGCTGCTGATGATGATGATGATGATGGTGGTGGTGGTGGTGGTGGTGGTGATGGAACTGGGGGGAACCTTGTTGTCAAACTCTAATCCAAGTTGGACGCTGGAGTTGACTGTGTTCCCCACCATACCAACAACAACAATCCTCACCTAATCCAGCGGAGTACGCTCTTTACTGTTTGTCTCTCTCTCTGTCTCATGCTGAACCTATCGGATAGATAAAACCAACATTACCCTACCTACAAGTTTTATACATCTACGAAGACTTATCTTACAAATACTCTGCAGTTTGTTTCTTTCTGATAAATAAATACATTTATAAAATGAACATTTCCCTTGCGTGATTTGAACTCACGACTAAGTGATCGGTAGGCGACTCAGTCTTGATAACTGACCAAAATTTACAAATCTTACGTATATACGAAAATGTATGTCACAAATATACGAGGGCTTATTTCATTCTAATAAATAAATACATTTATTTATTTTTTTTAATAAATGTTTTTAAAATTTTTCATTCATTACATATTTCAATACAAAAGTTGCAGTATTCACCTTCGGTCGGGATGCAAATAGGAATTGACTTTCTCCCGGAAGCAGACAAAGAAATTGGTTTAAACGGACGAAATGTCCAAGGTTCAAGGAAAAGATATCTTTAGAGTGTGTTTGAAAACTTGGCTTCGTAATCGGAGAAAAACGAAAACGAATTGGAAAATAATGAATCAGTGACATGATAAAATTCGATGAAACGAAATGAAATTCCATGCCGATCACAAAGACCCGGGCAACGCCAGTTAATCTTGTTAATAGTAATAGATGTGGAGTGATTGATTGCATATAAGAAAAATCAGAAAGGTTTCATCCTCAGAATAAGATAAACTGATTTATTCGGAATTGAATTGGTCCGGAATGGAATATTGATAAATTTTCTGATTGGGAAAAAATGATATCAGGTAGAGAAGGAGACGTAAATTGATAGAAGTATTCAATATTTCATAAAATAGCCAGTAATGGAAAACCATTGAAATGATTTATAAGTACTAGACGAATACCCTTCCCACATACGGGTTATTCAGCAAGTCGTGAATAAAAATAAAAATTTCATTTTTTAAAAATTCCAATTGATCGACATATGATCAAGTTTTTTTTGATGGTTTTTTTTGCGATATGAAGTATAAATATTTCGAGAAAGTAATTACATTGATAAAAAAAAGCACTCCTCAAAAAGCACAAAATATACATCAAATCAATAAGAGGCAAAGTTATTTTGAAGTATGAAATACAAATGTTTTGAGGAATTAAATGTACAGATTCATAAGTAAAATTTCCAAGTTTAATGTGATGTCTGTTGAGTAATTAATAATTTCAAAATAAAAATTCGACAAAAAAGGTTTTAGACAAATTGTCCGTTCGTATAGACGAAATGTCCGTAGGCAAAACGGCTGGACATGGATTTATCAATTGGCAGTCATCACATGTTAGCAACATTTCGCTTACATAACTCAATTATAATAGGGATTTCTAGATATTTAACATTATATACCTGCAGTTAGATTGACGCCTGCAGTATTGAGATGGTCTCTTGCCAAGCTTGTTACTGAATTTGATTTTCACTGGGTGCCTCACATCAGTGATCTTGTGCTAGACTAAGCTAAGCTTAATAAATAAGAGTGTGTGCTGCAGTGTAATGGTTACTTAGCAATCATGATAATTACTGCTGTAGTGAAATAGATCCGAACTGGATACGTAGCACTTGTGGCCTTTTACCAGACTCAGTCAAGATTGATATATATATCAGCAAGGTTTCATCTTAGATCAACGGTAAGCAAGTTAGTCTCGCTCGACTATTACTGTTGTGGCGAGTCTGATTTACAATAAGTGCACTACCAGACTAAGCTAAGCTTAGTAAATTCCAATGCAAATATTTTGAGGGGTTCTGTGTATACGCATGCGTAAATAGATTGAGATAGATAAATAGACTGGGATAGATAGATAGATTGTAGGTAAACGGGGTTAGATCTAAGTAGATAAAACACAGAACGGATCTGGATAGTCACTCAATAAAAACCGTTACTTGACCAACGTCTTTTGGCAGCATGCTGTGCTTGGGGTGAACAATTAAAGAATGAGACAAAAAAAGGGCGATCAATGAATTAGTTACTTCTTTCGGTGGTGATCACTGGAAAAGTTCAAATCTAAAAATAAAACAAGTATGAACGGTGCCGGACACGAAATAACGGACCAATCTAGCATAAATGCACATTGTGAATTGTCTCTTCCTAGAAAACCTATTCTATTGGAAATTTTCAAAAGTATGAAAGCGATAACATTGACAATAATCAAATTGAATGAGTGTTACAACCAAATTCCGTTGGATACTCCGGTTCTCGTACGGTCACCGTTAAGCAATATCGAGCCCGGTCAGAACTTAGATGAGTTACCAACAGGTTATACCAGTTAGGGATCATGCAGGATGCCTCCTGTGGCAATCCTGTTAATCTTCCTAATGAAGAGGCTGATCTCTATACTCTGCTCAATAAATCGAGCCGAAGCCTTCCCCTTCTCCCGAAACTGCCTGGCTGTGAAGTACAATGAATGAATGAATGAATTTGAATGAAACCCTTCGGGTCCGGCGACTGTAATTATCCGAATCGGATTCACGTGTCACAATCTAAAAGCCAAGGCGCCGTGTAATTTTCGATTTATTTTGCTTCTCCGGTATTTTTTCTTTTAAATAAAAATCTTCCCCGGTGGCTTTCCCGCTTCCTCCACAGTATTTTTTTTTTTACATCATCAGAGAAACATTTGTTTAAGGTAAAAATGCAAGATTTTGTTAATTATTGCAAACAGAACTATTGGATTCTTGTTTACCGAGAAGGTTGACAATGGGTGTAACAGTATTTTTACTGTTACAACTACCTGTGGGAAAATGAATTTCCCAAGAACTTGTACACCCAACTCCGTTAATCATCGTGACAAGCCAAGGACGAGATATCTTTTGTCATGATATATGGCGATAGGACTGAGTACAGGGATGTAGATTCATGCCTTCCCAAAGCTGTAGGTACTTGTACTATGTGAACACAAACAGTCTTAATCGAAGTAAAATAGTCAGTTTGTCGCTCCTGTTTTCTGTGTTGATGACCCCGTGTAACGCTATTTTTGTTCCTGAGTGATTAGTGCAATATTCTAATTGCTTTTACGTGAAAAAAAGCACAAAGATTGGCTACTATCCCCTTCCAACTTTGCTTTTGTGATCAGGGCAGCGATATTCATATGTAGTTGTTATTCTCACTTGAATGATTAAGATATGCAAATTCTCGCATTGTTCAGTTGGAAGTAGGTAGATCTGAAAATATCATTCTCCTGGTCACGAAAGTCAAGTTTAAAACGAATCGCAATTATTTTCTATACTTTTTAGACATAATCTATTAAAAGATATTAATACTTATTGCCAAAAAATGAAGAAAATTTTTAAATAGTTACATAGTGTAATTGTTACACTAGATCGCATGATATGTACGAGGCTTATTTTCTCACTCCCATTCTCACACAGATAAGAAAATGTTGACTTCATCTATCTATAGTAAAACTGGAGGACCCAGCCATAAATTACAATTTCTCACCTCCACTGGTGTTAGAAAAAAATTCTTCTTGGCAAGAGTATCAAACGCATAAAATAGCTTGAGTGAAAAGACGGTTATATCCGTGAATATCATTTTTTTTTTTTTTTGGAAAAAAATAATCTTCATCCTGATATCAGTTATACTAAAGATAACAACCAATTTTTTTTATTAGTATAATTCCACCCCAACTAAACCGAAGCTGGCTTAATGATGCAATTAACTGCTGTAAAAAAAAGTCCAAGTACATACAAGAACTTTCTTGTCTTCCGTTCGTTCAATGTTTTTATCAGAATGAAAGCAAGTCTGGTTGATCACTCAAAAGAAATCGTCACGTGACCAACGTCTTTTTGAAGCATACCGTGTTGGGAGGATGAAATGGTAATCAATGATTAAGTTACTTCTCTCGAACTTTGTTAGGCAGTGATCGCAGAAAAAGTCCAAGTCAAAAAGCAAAAAAAACAAAACAAAAGAAAAACAGAAAAAACGTGCATGCTACCGGACACAAACTAAGGGACTGATTTAGCATGAACATATATTGTGAATTGACCCCTCACTCTTTTCGGGGATCGGGTGAAAAAACAAAAAATAAAAAGGAATAAATGTGTACATTTCCAGCTCTCTACGTCTGTTGTCGCAGCCTGTACGCATGACACATGCATACATAGTCAGTCAGCCAGAATGACTTGAAAACTGAAGTGACCTATGTTTATTATGTTGACAATCTTAGTTGACAGTTTCTAATGAATGAAGAAGTAAATTGTAAAATATTGAACAAAACAATTGAAAGATTGAAGGAACGTAAGCAAGAGGATGAAATAACTGCTAAGGAAAAAATATTTTTAAAAAGGAAGGGCCGGATAATAGAAGGAAGATTAATAATTGGTGAAAAAAAATTAAGAGAACAAGAGAAAAAACAAAGATGGGCGTCAAAAAATTCGAAAAGGGGATATAAAAGATGAGAACTCTTGATGGAAAAAAAAATTCATCCTTGCAAGCAGAAGAATTATACCGACAGTATGCAATTCAATGATTAACTCCTGGATATTAATAGCTTCTCTAAATACATCTTTAAGAAATAAGTCAGTCAATATTCCTTTACCACTCGCAGACGACCTTGACTGGCGGTAAAGCAATAACTTAACTCCGTCTACCATTCGCGTCCATGTCTTTTCAAAATGGCCGACAAAAACGTACAATACTTATTATACCGTATTTATAGACAAAGTGTCTACGACCAAATCACGTTGGATACACTGGTTCTCGTACGCTTGAATCGTTGGATTCAATAATTTGTTTTAGATATCTTCTTCGTCTTTGTTATTTCCATCACAATGTGTTGTACTTGTAGCATCTCTTCGGGCGTTCGTCCGATCTCATACCTTTCAAAGTGTTTCAAGTAGAACCCTTTCTTTTGCTGACAGAGATGTTAATCTCATCCCTTGTCATTTAATAAGTCAAGCATTCTTTGTAGAGATTCAATTGGGCAACTGCTAGCCTGGTAAGTACTTAGATGGGTGACCGCTTGAGAATACCAGGTGTGTAAGTGAGGATGATGAAGTGAGCGACGCAATTTCGAGTGCTTAATGCCTGTAAGTCTGTTTCAAATATCACAAGCCGAGACAAGAAAATGGTAATATTGGAATCCTGAGCAGGGAAGGCTGGTGCAGTAGCCGGCGTAACGGCACCAGAAAGCGATAGAAAATCGGTCACCCTGTACACTTCTGTAACATTCTAAAGAAAGGGACAAGGGTTAAAAGCTAGGTACTAGGGGTTTTGGTAAACGGGAATGATCTTGAATAGTAGAATGATTTGGTTGCCACAAAATTTGATTATTGATGGACATTTTAAAAACTGGACCAGCTTGCTAACTCGTGCTTAAGTAGGTTGGACACCCCTCCTGGAATTTATTCTGGCCAACGAAGTTGGAAGAAGTATATTATATATCCGCTCATGTTAATCCAATGTTTGTCCACCCAATAACTTCGAAAGGTCTCAATGAATTTTGATGACATCTGGGAGAGTGCTCCGTGGAGTGAGGGAGAACTAGTTGAATTTTGTGTTGGGTTCAAGTACCAGAATTCTTTCGATTTTTTTTTTCATTTTTTCTATATATTTATCTATTTGCTCATGTTTGTCAGCACACTATCTTCCGAAGTTCTCAATGAATTTCAATGATATTTTTAGTAGGATTGGACATGGACGATGTAAATATTAAAATTGAAAGCAGATTCAGGAATTTCTTATCGTTTGAGAGATATTTTTTCATATATCAAAAACTGATCCAAAATTTGAAAAATCGTAATTAACTCCCCTGGATCGTAAGCGTATATGGACTGATTTACTTTCAGTTTTTACTTGGTGTTTGGAATTGGTAGAGTAACTAGCTCCGAGTACTTTCCAGTTCATGATGATATTCATTTAGTTAGTATGATATTGTTTTAGCTAAAACAGTCGACGTCGTTGTAAGTGCCTCTTCTCATAAGATACTTCAATGTCAGTGTAACATTAAATCGTCTAGTTATCAGTCACGTGTATACAAATTCCTGTATTATCTACGAAAGTGCACCAGCTGTGAAGCGAAGATTGGAATGCGAGTCTGGCAAACCATTACAGATAGATTAGTTCCTCTTTGGTCGCTTTAGAAAGTGAACTTTTGCAAAAGTTGGCTTTATCCAAAAAAAAAAAAAAAAAAATATCAGATACCGTCAACCAAAACTGTCAACATAGTTATCTTCAGTTTTCAAGTCAATTACCTCCCCTGGATTGTAACTATATAGGGACTGATTTTCATTCAGTTTTTAGTTAATGATTGGCGTTGACAGAGGAACGAGCTCTCTGAGTGCTTTCCAGATAGATTAAGCCTCTCCTTGGTCATTCCTGATAGTGAGATTTTGCAGAAGTTGACTTTGTCCAACAAATACTAGAAACTGTCAACAAAACTGTCAACATAGATTTCTTCAGTTTTCAAGTCAGTCTGTCTGCTTGTTTAGCTGTTTCAGTATGCATGTATATAGGTATCAGACGTACGGACCGAAATGAAGCTATATATAGTGAAAACTTTTTTATCCCCCCCTCCAAAAAAAGAAAGGGTTTTAGAGAAAGATTCAATTTGCAATCCAAGTTTATGATAAACTGGTACCTTCCAGTAATCACTGACCAACAAAAGGTGAGAGAAATAACAGATTAATTGGTCAGCCCTTTTTTCAGCCCTGATTGATCATCCCAACACAGTATGCTGCCTAAAGACTTTGTTCATGTGACGGATTTTATTGAGTAACTAACCAGACCTATCTAAATAGATATTTATTAAAATGAACTTTGTTTGGTGGAAGGCCACAAGTGTAATGAGCACCGAGTGCAAATCGAATTTACTCCTCAGTAGTAAATCTTCTAGACTAGCTATCTAATCATTACCCCACAGCGAGGTGCTTTCATATATTAAGCTTTGTTTAGCACAGTCTAACCATATGGTCGCAGGTGTAAGAGGGGCCTAAGTGAGGTTCAAAATCACTCCACAGCATTAGTAGTCTTACAGTCTAGCTCGTTAGCCATACGCCCACGTCGAGACACCAAATGGTATTTACTTAGATAAGCTTAGTATGGCAGAGAGTCACAAGTGTAGGAGGGCATCTGGTGGGAATCGAACTCACTCTGCAATAGCAGTAGTCTTCTGGATAATTTCAGTGACCATTATCTCTATGTCTATACACCCAAAAGTATTTATTGAGATCAACTTTGTTTGGCACAAGGTCAAAAGTGCCGGACACCCAGTATTTATTAAGCTTAGCTTTGTTTTGGTTCTAAGCCACAATTACCAAATGCTAAAAGAGAATCGAACTCACTACGGTAGTAATGATTTGAAAGAGAAGCTTGCTAATCATTAGCAAATGGTAATTCTGTGATCTCTATGGCAACAGGAATATCCTATTTTATTCCTACCCTCTCATTCCCTGCTCATCTGTTATCAATGTATTCCATTTAGCCGATTCCATTATGAAAAATGGGTCAGCCAGGGACGTGACAATTTAAGCAAATACCCGAAATTAATTTACACATACTTTGAAATGGTATAAAACTCACCCCTAGGATTTCGAAATCTCCCAGGGGCTTTCTCTGTGCTAGACGAATGTGCTAACCATTCGCCGATATAATCGGCAAAATATATCTTGTATCCGAAACGTGATTTTTCTGGTGTTTACTTCTAGGATTTTCATATGAACTTCAGCAAAACAAATGTCATGTACAATAAACATTTCGAGGACAAAAACACAACGATCAAAATCAAAAATGCAGAACTGAATAAAGTAGATCACAACATCTACCTAGGATTACGAATCTCCATGAAATCCTCAAAAGAAGAAATCAAGCGAAGAATCACATGAAGTTAGCAAACTTTCGGCAGAGCAAGCTCGACTTTCAAGAACAAACAAATCCTACTAGTCTTAAAACGAAGGGTATACAACCAATATATCCTTCTGATACCCACTTAAGGTGGTGAGACATTGAACCTATAAAAAGACTGACATTCGAACTGAGAACCATGCAACGTGCATATGCGATAATCATACTCAACCTCATATTGAATGGTCACAAGTCAGCACAGTATATTAAAGAACAGAAAGATATCATAGAAACCCTAAGAAAACTCATATGTTAATGGACTGGACTTGTGGCAAGAATTTCAGACAACCACTGGTCATCATGGCTTACAGCATAGATCCCCAGAAATCATATGCAAAATTGTGGCTGACAGAAAATAAGATTGCGTAACGAGCTAGACAAATTCAGAAAGTACTGTTACCGCAACGCCCATGATAGATAGACCTGGCAGATCTTTGGGAAGGCTGGTGATGATTAAAAAGGGGACGTATTCGAATGTATTGGATATCATTGTCTGGAAAATAATACAAACTCTGACTGAAACTGGCACAAAACCCCTTGAGTAAGGCATGAACCCGACTCCCCTTTTTCCTATCCAAATTAAAAACCTTGGAGAACTCCGAAACGAAGAAAAACTTATGATGTGTGGAGCTTCAGCAGGGGACTGCTGTTGCCGTGACCAGCGTAAGGGCATTTGCTGTTTACCAGAAAATTATGGCGTTATTGAAGTTCGAAACGAAAGATGGAAAACATGTTAGATCAAAGTGCTTTCGTGAACTTACGTGTAGCAATGTAATTTATGTCTGTAATGTAAAATTCATTGTTCCGGGAATCAATAGACTCTTGTGAGCTCAGTGTGTCATTATCAAAGGATTGTTTTCTTGGGATATTCATCAGCATCAAAGTTCTCATACCGTCGTCGAAAAACCTCTTGAATCAATGCTGAATCGAACGAACCGAAATCGATCCTTTCTTGATGTTTTGTGCAGTTTCAGAAGCATTTCGTCCAAGTTGGAAATCACAAAGAAAAATTATACGGACGTGCTTTTTGTTCATTTTGTTTATGGATTATTGAGCCTGACCTGTAAAGATTACTGAATGTAAGAACTATGTCTGGTTGATCAATCAATAGAAACCGTCACGTCACCAAAATCTTTTAGCAGCATGCTGTGCTGGGCCTGATGAACTAAAAAAAAGAAAGAAGAGAAATGGGTTAACCAATAAATGAGTAACCTCTCTCGCCCCCCCTTTTTTTTGGTCAGTGATCACCAACAAGTCTGGATAAAATAGGTGGTTATAAATTAGTGATCAATTTAGCATAAACTTACATTTCAAACTAAACACCTCAATGAAAAACCTATTTAGGGCGATTTTCAAAAAAAAAAAAGAAGGAAGAAATATTTACATTTTCAGCTTTCTAGCGCCATTGTACGCGTGATACATACATATTTACATAACCAGCTGAACTGACTTGAAAACTGAAGAAACTCATGTTGACACTTTGAATGACATTTATGATTCAAAGTTTCTAATATATAAATGAGAGACTATTTGATATCAGGCCTGAGTGCTGCAGGGTCAAATTCCCCTCTAACTTCTATTCTGACTGAAGATGATTATTGCAAATTGAAAAAATATTTTAAAAATATTCATTAGAGTGAATGTATTTGTTTATTAGAATGAAATTAGTGCCTGCGTATTTCTGACATAAATGGTCAATTTGGTTCAGTTGGTAAGAGAGCCGCCTATTGATCTCTTTGGCGTAATTTCGAATCACGTTATGGATATGTTGATTTTATATACCTGTTCGTTTAAACGTGGTGAGAGAGACAAAAAGGGAAAAGTTTACTCCCCTTAATTAGGTGGTTGTGGTTGTTGTTGTTGTTGTTGTTGTTGCTGCTGCTCAAAAACAAAGTCAACCCCAGATATGCAACATAGGGTTTCTTATAAAAATTTATCCGGGTTTCCGAGTCGGTTCACCGGCTGGCTAAGTACGTATGTATATGTCATGTATACAAGCCATATCAATGGAGTCGCAGGGCTGTAGGTTTAAACACTTACTCCTTATTATGTCTGCAAAGAACTTCTTTTTTGTTCTTCAATTTTTTTTGTTTTTCTGTCTGTGAATCTTTATTATATATATATATATATATATATGTATATATATATATATATTATTGTGTCATCCACAGACAGCTGTTCCGTTGTATTACAACTCTTCAGAGTCGCTATAGACTGTCCATAATCCTATCCAGTACCACGAGGTAGGATCGAAACCTTCGCTTCAGACTTAGAGGCTGGCGTCTTATCTCTGCCCCTAGCAGAACCGGACGGTCAGGAAGGTTGAATTTAAGTGATATACTTACTCACGTATATATTCTCCATCCACCAATGCTCTATTCCCAAGTTGGAAGAGCATTGCATAAGCTTATAATGAACGAGTTACCTCAGTTTAAGAGTGCTCAACCCTGAAAAGGGAGTGTTATATATATATATATATATATATATATATATATATATATATATATATATAACGTATTGATCAGTTATCAACAGAATAATAAAAACAAAACCTTGGTTCAAGATACCCTTTTTCTTTAAATCACGTCGTTGTTTACCGTGTAGAGCGTACTAATTATCTCCCTTTTCTCAAGTCTTCCTTCATTTATCTATCCAAGATGGACGTAGAAAAACCCCCCAAGGAACTGCATTTTCCCGAGGATTTCCCTGTCGGTGACAAATCTATTAATCCTTCTCATTTATCAAATCTTGCAACTCGCATTCAGCTGCGAGAAACGCTTCGCTAAGAAGCTAATGTAATGGTTTATAAAACACTATTTTTTAAGATTATGCAATTTCGCCATTCGCTAGAATTTTACGAAATTATTTTCTACCTCAGCCTGTATTTCTTCTCCCGGCAGGATTTTTTTTAGTATTGACTTTCAGGGCGTGTGATATTATCTTTCTCTGAGTTGTTAGAACGGGAGATTACTTTTTCTCAGGTAATGTTCAGGAGTGCCACGCCATTATTCTTGGGAGGAGAGATAAAGTCTTTTGCAGATTAATGGCTGTTCGGTCCAGACTCTTTGACTGCATTTACGTGGGCATTCGAGCTTTGCCAATTCAGATGTTCTTTGTTTCGTTTCGTTTTTCGAATTTGTGAGTCCAGTGTTGACAATATTCAGATTTTTTTTCATCTTTTGAAGTCCAGTGTTGCCAATTGAGATTTCATTCTATTTTTCGAATTGAGAGTGACTCCCAAAATGGAGAAAAACACATCTGAATTGGCAACTCTGAGGCACTCTTTTGTTGGAATTTGAGGCAGACATTAATTTTTCTGTAGGAGACATAACAAAAAACGAACGCGCGCACACACACACGCTATCTTTCTTTCTCTCTCTCACACACGGATTGTTTCATAAAAGATGTAACCCTTAGGGTAAGATGGGGAAATTTAGGCTCACTGCTACGCTACAGTATTAAGTACGTGGCAAAATTGTATTTAGCAGTTTGAATGTTTGCGTAATACGCTAGCCTCATTCGAGCATCCATTTCTTTTTATTGTCAGCTGAGTTGTTCATGTAATGAAACGTGTACAAACCTGCATTCAAGACAAAGGAAATCACTTCCAACATTCTCGTAAAGGTAAAATATATGTCCGATCATGATATTTTTTTGCAATATTTTTGTAATTTCTATCTTTGAAAAATAGTTTTTAGAACAAAAATAGTTTAAATACAAGATGTCAAAAAGACGCTTGCATCTTTTTTCAAACCCTAATATATTAACACACACACACACACACGTATATATATATATATATATATATATATATATATATATATATATATATATATATATATATATATGAAACTGGGTCACAGTGGATTAGAAAAATTTAATTGTAGGTTGAAGCTAATTCATTATTATTTTCGGGGTGAAAATGGATATCAACTCTGTTGGCTGTGAAATAGGTTAAATAAGGATGATAAAATAATATATCTTTTAGCAACTGACAGGCACTTGTTTTTCTTTTTTGATTTTTTTTTTCAATCTCTGATCCACTGTACCCTAGCCCTAGTACACAGTGAATCAATCCCCGAGAAACAGCGATTCGATATAAGATTGGATTTTCCGAGACGGAAACCAACTACATATTTTATTAAAGTATTCTTGAATTGGACAAAAGGTTGCCAGAAGTGATCATAAATATCTCTCAAAAATTCATTGGTAAAAGATGTTTCTGCGATGTCTCCCCTCCCCCATGAGCAAACATAAAAAAGTAAGATTCGGATATTTCCTGCCTTCAAAACCTTGTATCAAAAGAAGCGTCATTTGTATCTAGCTCAGTCTCGGAAGTAGTCAAACCCTATCGCAATTCGCTGTGTCCCACACGTACCATCGAGGAAGATAACCTCTCATCTCTCAAAAGAGCAAGCACAATGATTGCAGTTTGTTCAAAAAATGATTCTAATAAAATATTAATTTCACCTCATGTAGCACAACTAGAACATTTTGAATAGTTGTGGCTCTATGATGAAAGTTGGAATACCTCAGAATATTACTTTGGGCTTGGAATTAGGTTTCTTGGCTTAAACATTGAACAGCTATGTTCAAGTCTTTCACAAATATGGCGGATGATTTGAGGAGAGGAAGTAGCACCAGTTGTATATTGGCATTTGTAAAAAAAATTATAATGACTCTGTTTCCCGTGATCTAATGTGCACTGGTTTCCCTTATATATATATATATATATATATATATACACGCACGCTCTCACATATAGATACACATATTAATATGAATGCACTCATATGCATAAATACATACATACATATATATGAATATACAAATGAATACACTTTCACACACACACATATATATATATATATATATATATATATATATATATACACGCGCTCTCACATATAGATACACATATCAATATGAATGCACTCATATGCATAAATACACACGTACATATATATGAATATACATATAAATACACTTTCACACACCCACACACACACACACACACACACACACACACACACACACACACATATATATATATATATATATATATATATATATATATATATATATATATATATATATATATATGAGGAAATATCCTATATCTTTTTTGTCAGGTCTGGGCGTGATCACATTTATCTTCCACTTTGGCAAAAGTTACGACGGAAAATCGATGAGAAAATTTGAAATGGCGTTACGTTAGGTTGACATTTACTGAAATTTACTGTTGCTGCAAATCTCGTTAAATTCCGTTCAGGCGAGAGTTTGGGCTTCCTCCGCCATTTTGCAAGCGAACTACGAGTCAAGTGGACAACTCGATGGCTGTTGAGGTATTCTTGGATAAGAATGAGTCTGTGGCGAGAATATCCTTGTCATTATTCATTTGTTATTGAGAGCAAGTGGCATAAAGCTTCGTAATAAAGGCAGTTGCCGAACAAAGAAGGTAAAACAGGTCAAAAGTAGGAATGGAAATCGAGGTAGGTACCCGAGGGTACGGCGTATACCTACATCCCAATTTCCAGTTTGTTTTGTATGTTGCGTTTCTACCAATGGAGACATTACTGTATATTCAGCTCCCAAAACCAAGTCTTACCGCATACCTAGTTCCCAGAACCCGTGTCTATCAGTCTGTCTATCTACACAATAACTCCAAACGTTCTCAAGGAATTTCAATGACATTTTGTGGAATGGTCGGTCATGGACTAAGGAATAATTTATCAAATTTTGTGATGTATCAAGACTTTCTTTTACAGTTCCTACCACCCCCTGCATCGTAGCTATATGTCAGCACAATATCTCTAAAAGTTCTCAATTACTTTTTATGGAAGGTTGGATCATTGGCTAAGGAAGAATTGATTAGGTTTCGGGGCCTATTTCCTCTACAGTTACTCCTCTGAATCGTAGCTGTATGTCAGCGAAGTATTTTCAGAAGTTCTCAATTAATTTCAATGACATTTTGTGAAAGAGTGAGTCGCGAACTGAAAAAGAATTGATTAGATTTTGAGCTGAATTCAGAACTTGTCAAATATTTAACTCCACTATATTGTAGCATGTATAAACTGATTTGTATTCAGAGGGAGATATATGTGCTCTCTTGTTCAGGGAATGTAATATCAAAATGTCGTTTCAATCACTGATTTTAGCCCATCAATTTGAAAGCAGAAATAATGCTTGTCACCTCCCTCCAAAAGAAGCTAGCTATAAAGCTAATTCTTTGTTAGAATGCTTACGAAATGAATGATGGCAATCCCCATAAAAATCACGAAACCAACGAACGCCATGTCGTATTTATATACAAAAAGACTTTTTTTTACCTTATTTCCTCTTGCTGCCATATAAATATTTCTCACCTCTCCAAGAATGAACTGATGAGTAATAGTAGCAACATTATTATAATATTAGTATGTATTTTATATACGGGATACAATCCAAAAGTTTGGGGAATTGCAGTCACGAAATGACTTGCTCAAAGAAAGGAGAATATTAATGGAAAATGTCGTTCACTATTTCTTGGTGGAGTGATTCTGAAAGATATGTGAAATGAACGCCAAGACACGGAAACGCTAACAAATAAACAGATTGATCAATCTGATTAAATTCCACAAACTTTTCGCTCGCATCTGATGTTACAGATTAAGCATTTGGTATGCATAGAGAAGTACCGAAAATTGATATTGCCGATATACTTAAAACGTAAAATAAATTATCAATGAATGATACCAGCTTTGACGTACAGGTGCAAAACCTGTAAACTTACAAAAACTACAAGAAAACTAACTCGGAAACAGACAGAGAACTATGCAAAGATCAATGTTAGGAATACATTTAGCGATATAAAAGATATCAATATGGACCCAAGAGAGGACCAGGGTGAAGGATATCGTACAAGTAATTAAGGAATGAAAACGGAGATGGGCAGGACACATAGCATGAAGAAAGGACAACAGGTGGAGTAAAAAGCTAACTGACTGGTGCCCATGGGACATTAAAAGTAATAGGAAAAGACCTGAAACCAGATGGAGGGATGAGATAGAAAAGTTTTGCAAAGGTTAGCGCAATCACGCTCGAATGAGAAGAGTGAGGGCAAAGTATTTGTGGGGGAGTCGCTTCGCCTTTCCGTCGGACTGTTCAGCCCAATCGTTAAGAGCAACGCTATGTTGAAGAGGCTTCCTTATCGGTTGCGGGACCCTCATTTTTCATTAATTGTTTATTCTATTTACAATGTCTAGGTCGAGTGACTCATTCTCCGTGTAACGACGGGAGGTCATTTAAAATAGAGTTTCAAATAATATAAATGCATTCATAAATATTCTGTTGGATTATATATATCCATTTCTTAATGATACGTATGTGTGCGATGGTGGATTAATAAGTCCGTAACCTGGCACGTCTTAGCTGAATTTTCATCTGGCAACGGCATAATGTTCGATTTATGTGATTGATATTCACCGCTGAATTAAGTGCATTGGAAAGGACTTGTGATTATGTTGTAAAATACATACCTGTGCCAATCATGAGGCTAAACTCTAGTTGAGTAAGTTTCTGTTCACTTCATACTAAGGCTCTTGGGGAAGCATGAAACCATTCATCTTCCCACAATAGTTAAATAGTATCCAATGACACCCGTAGCACTTGTTGAATTCAGCCTTGGTTGGCATTCAGTCTAGGGAACAGACAATTGAAACTGGGTAAAGGTCCAACTAATCGTTCAGCGTCATCAAAGGCTGACAGCAAACAGTAAGGAACGTGATCCCGGAATGTTCGGTTAGCAGAGTTCTGGTGAAGCTCGTACGAGCTTAGCAAGTGGATTATAACACATAGTTCAAGTAAAATAAAAGGAAACGAGAAATGAGAAAATAATAAGAAATAAAATGGCCACTGTTTCTGAATTCCAACGACACCCCTAGCACTAGTGGGAGACTAAAATTCAAATTAAAAATTTTTGGCAAGGGTTCCGTGCGTCCAAGGTGAGACTTGAAATTTACACCCTCGGTTGCATTCTAACGACTTATTTTTTTTCAGTTTGGGGTGAGCCCCTAATATCTTTGTGTCTTAGGCGACTGCCTAGGTTTCCTTATAGACGTCCCAGAAAGATAAATCGATCACCGTTGTTGGTTGATGCTTGTGAGAACCAACTGTTATGACACCGGTTAATTATGCTCTTTGAGTAATGTTTATATGAATATAGTGACAATTAGACTTAATAGTCAACATGGTAATTTTATCATAGATAAGCGTATAACTTGTGGATGGTCGACTTCAAACAAATGGGTTCATTGATTCAAGTGCAACAATATCAATAATAAAGGATGATATCAAAGGGACATTGCACTCATGATAATAAGACAAAAATGATAACACTTACGCAAGCGTCAACCGTTATAATGTGGTTCTTTGGGTCCAAGAAAGCCAACCACGTTATAACTGAGCTGCGATAAAAGTTTAGCTGTTTGCGAGCTAGATCTAAGTTTTTCTTAGAGATAGATCTTGATATTTAAGTTCTAGATTAATTTTTGGGGGCTCTACCGATCACCCACGTTACAACGCAAACAGCGGTATAATGAACCGAATCATAACAGTACAGTAGCCGTGTGTATCCCTGTCGGATATGTTCGAAGATCCCCCCCACTGTGGATGCCTGAAACCATGGATAGCACCGAACTCTATATACATATTTGTTTTCCCGATATATACACGCATATGATGAAGTTCGATTTATTAAGAAAAATATGAAATCGCAATAACTAATGATGAAATAGAAGAATTATAATGATAAAGTGCAAACTTCTTTTCTTTGATACATCTGCATGGCTAGCACAAAGAAGGAGAAAATAACTGTATATTTGTTAATATCAATTACTTAATTCCGAGCGATAGTTAAGGTTTTCGGTCGAGTTTGCGACAGTTAAGCTCAGAAAAAAAACGTCTTCCATTTACGACATGACGGCTACGATTGAAAACTATACACTTTTTTTTAGCTTAAGATCAGAAGCGGATGTCGTGGACGAAGATTCAAATTTTCGCACGATAACGCTTCGCTTGGATCAGTAATTTATAATCTGAGCATAAACAGATTCAGTCAATCAATTTTGGTATTTGGTATGATAAGACAAAGGGGGGCGAACTTACGATCCGATAAAGCAATCTTTGAATAGAAAAAATACGAATGAAATAAAAAAGGAAATATTAATACACGACAAGAACAGAATATAACTAGAAATGTGAAAATAGGACGTGAACTAAAAGACGTGAATTCTAAAAATGAACTTGAACAAATGAGACGCAGGATCTCGGAATAAGACAAATAGAACAAGGAATCACAAAATACAATTGAACAGAATATGTCTGCATAAGATACGAAAAAAAAGGACATGAAATCTCCAAGTAAGATATGAAAAAAATAGGACACGAAATCTCAAAGTAAGATATGAAAAAAATAGGACACGAAATCTCAAGTAATATACAAAAAAAAGGACTAGAACAAGACGCGGAATATTACAATGAGACACAAAGAAAAATAAGACGCGTTATATTCCAATAAGACAAACGAAAAACGGCATGAAATCTCAAAGTAATATTACTATAAGATTCGAACAAAACAAGATATGAGATCTCTGAGTAAGACACAAACAGGATTAGGACACAAATAAAAGTCTTAATTTTTTAAATCTATGAAAATGTTTCAACTTGATGAGAACAAACTATATGAAATATTTTTGAAAAGAGTGAATATGTGAGAATTGTGACATTTGGAGAACCATTATGTCGATACGTTCAACAATATTGAACGAATTTAATATTTAATGAATAGAAAAAGAATAATGGAACAAATCCTCAAGCTTAATTTCATTTTTCCTAATTTAAAAATATTTTTTAAATTAAAAAAAAAATCAATAGATTGATTCTTTCAAAATTTGTCGTTAGGAAAGATGAAGGTTTGGAGAAAAGATGGGAAAAAATTTCAAAGAAAACAGAGGACTCAAACCTGGACTCAGCTGCTCTTGCATCGTGTGAAGCAGCCAAGGCGAAGTGCCTGAGGTGGCGTCACTCACTTCACCATACACTATTGTTCAGTATGATGCTACGAACTACTCAATAGAAACAGCTACGTGACCAACAGTTTTTGGCAGCATACTTAGGTGGGGGTGATCAATAAAGGAAAAATTGGGAAAAGGGGGTGATCAATGAATAAGTTACTTCCCTCTCCTATTTTGTTGCGCAGTGATCACTAAAACATCACAAGATAAGGGACCAATTCAGCCTTAAGTAACACCGCTAATTCAAACCCCTAATCTAAAAACCTAAAATAAATTAGATTAAGAGACTAATAATGAGTGAATATTTAAATTTTTATCCCTCTAGCTCTATTGGTGCGGCCTGTATGTGTGACACATTAAAAGATAGCCAGGCAGACAGACCCACAGAGCAAACCTATGACAGTTTTGGTGATTGTTTGTTTGGCGGCTTCCAATAAAGATTAAAAAAAGATTAAGACAATCGGATACAATATCACCCGAACCCTATATAGAGAACCTGGAAAGTACCTTTGGGGAAACTGGCCGGGAGGAAATGGGAGTAAACATAGACGGAGGATATTTGATCCATTAAAGATTTCGTGAAAATACTGCATTAATTTCTGAAACGGCAGATTGTGGATCCGAGAGAGATCTAGGGTAAAGGATATCGCACAAGTAATTAAGCAATGGAAATCGAGCTGGGTTTGACACCTAGCAGAAAGGAAGGACAACAAATGGAGCAAAAGGCCAAGCAATTGGTGCCTATGGAACAGAAAACGCAGTAGGAAAATACATGTTAATCTTTTGTCACTTGTAGTTCTCATATATCTTAGGATGTTCAAAATATGAACAAAATGAACACTTGAGAAATGAGTTAATTTATGCTTTTTGCTCATGATACAAAATGAATTATGTATTGAATCAAACACAAGGGAGAGGAAGCTGAAGATAATCAATAGTATGGAAATATAGTCACAGATGAATGAAATTTTCAAAGACTTGACGTTCAATGACACTGAAATAGTTTCAGAATCACTCTTCTAAGTTCCTATTTCTATTGAATTGCATTAAAACCAATTGTCGTACGACACGATTGGTGAAGTAAAGCGTATTACGTCTATTGACAGACAACTCTACCCCCCCCCCCATTATACCCGACCGATGACAATCCATTTTCTCATATGCAATGCTTTTCTGTATCAAAATCATTTATTTTGCTTTTCTATGGTAAAATCAGTATTAAAGCATTTCTAGAGTAAAATCGTTAGCAATCCATTTACGTTACCCATGTAATATCCCTATTATCTCATTAATACTTGCATTAATTCCTGACCAATGACAATCCACTTTTCTCATTTGCAATGCATTTCTATAGCCAAATCATTTGAATTGCTTTTCTATAGTAAAAGTATTAGTAATGCAATTACATTATACACATATAACAGCCCAATTCTGTCAATAACACTTGCATTAATTCTCGACAACTGATCACCCCTTTCTTCCGAATTTTCATTGCATTCCTATTGTAAAATCATGTGCGATTCACATAATGCGTGTTAGTTGCCTTATTCTGTCAGCAATGCTTGCATTTAGTCCTGTCCGCTAAAAAATCTGGTGTAAGAAACTATACAGGCATCAGATTCTAAAACTTTATTGGTTTAAAGTAATGATGATAATCTCAGTGAGTACCTCAATACTCGGACTCTTTGCAAGATCAAGTTAAGCTTGTATGTACAAGTATTTCATCATCGTCATCATCATCATCAGTCTTTTAACGTCCGTCGTTGGACATAGACCTTCCCCAGGATTTGCCACACTTCCCTATCATGGGCGTCACGGAGCCAGTACTTCCTGAACTTGTCTTGCTCGTCTCTCCATCTAACATTTTGCCGGCCTCAGTTGCGCATGTGGTCTCGGGGGATCCATGTAGTGAGTCGCGATGTCTATCGATTGCCTGCCATTCTTGCAACATGGCCATCCCACCGCCATTTGAGATTTTTAATGGATTCTATGATGTCTCTAACTCTTGTCTTTTCTCGGATGTACTGTGCTGTCTTGTGGTCTCTCCATGTGAGGCCCAGCATTATTCTTTCATGTGCACGTTGCATGGTTCTCAATTTACGGGTCTGTCTCTTGGTTAGGTTCCATGTTTCAGCTCCATAAGTGACTCTTGGGAGGATGCATTGGTTATTCACCCTTCTCTTTAGGATCAATGGGATCTTATTATTTTTGAAGGTTGAGCTAGCTCTGCCAAAGGCTTGCCATCCTAGTGTGATTCTTTGCTTGATTTCTTCTTCTTTTGAGGGTCTCATGGAGATTCGTTGTCCTAGGTAGATGTAGTGGTCTACTTCTTCCAGTTGTGTGTCTTCGATTTTGATCTTAGTGTTATTCACGTATATTAACAACAAATTGGCTCCGCGCTTCGGAAACCGTACGCCAGATTAAGCTACACTCACTATCTATATGTATATATTGGTGCAAGGGTAAGCTTGGTAAATAACTATATGTACAATGACCAAACTAAGTTTACTATCTATCTATGCTAGAGCACTAAGTAAGAAGATATATGCAGTGATCTTGTGCCAGATTAATCTATCGATTTATATACCTATCGAATCACCGAAGCCCCATAGATGGCACAACCAACCAGCAGGGTGAACTCCTGATCAAATTTTTGGTCTCATCATCAACCGTTTAAGGTCCATTATTTCCCCAGGATCCACCACATTTTTCTATCATGGGCGTTGCAGAGCCAGTATTTTCTAAATTTGTCTAGTTCATCTCTCCATCTTGAATTCTGTTAGCCTCAGTTTCGCATCTGATCTCTGGGGATCCATGCCATGAGTCGTGATGTCCATCAGTTGTCTATCTTCCTTGCAACATGGCCTGCCCATTGCCATTTAAGTTTTCTAATAGATTCTATGATGTCTCCGTTTTCTTCCTGGTATACTGTGCTGTCTTGTGATCCTCCATGTGAGGTTAAGCATGATTCTCTCTTGTGCACGTTGCATGCTTCTCAGTTTGCGAGTCTGTCTCTTGGTTAGTTTCCATGTTTCAGTTCCATAAGTGACTATTGGGAGGATGCATTGGTTGCATACTCTTCCTTTCAGGATTATTAGCATCGTCTGGTTTTTGAAAGTTGAGCTTGCTCTGCTGAAGGCTTGCCATCCGAGGGTGATTCTTCGCTTGATTTCTCCTTCCTTTGAGGGTTTCATAGAGATTCGTTGTCCAAGATAGATGCAGTGGTCGACTTTCCCCAGTTTCGCATCTTCGGTTTTGACAGTTATGTTCTTATTCTTAATGTGATTGTTGCAAATGATTTTCGTTTTACTGAAGTTCACGTGTAGGCCAACTCTTTTGCTTTCTTCGTTTAGTTCATTTAAGATTAATTGGAGGTCGTGTAGCTTACACCACCAGGCTCTGTCTGAAAACTTTTTGTTGTTGTTGTTTTGTTTGGCCTTGTTTGGCTTTGTTTGTTTTTGTTTTTTGTTTTGTTTTGTTCTTCAAAACAGTGCTTTTTGAGGTTTCTATGATCATTCGAGACCACCAGCCCCCAAATCATGCGCTGGAATTTTCCAGATAATTTTAGATCAAAGATTCATTTTTCTGATATTTTTCAGATAATCAATTCTGGTGCACGCTCAGGCAATGGTGATTCATTTATACGACGTACGGATATCTATCTATGTGAACACGCTTTCATGATATATGCATAAGTACTTATACAAGCATACTCAGCGGATTTTGACATTTATTATACTCTTTTATATCAATGTGGAGGAGAGCAAGTCAGAGTATATAATCGGGATCATTGGATTTTGATGGAATACCTACAATAAGTAGGTTTCTATGCCATTCTCAACATCAATGTACTGCACCAGCATTTGCATTTTCTTCTCGGATCAATATCGAATCTTGTAAGAGTCCCTACCTAATAGATTTCCGTACCTTTACTAACGATATCAATATCCTTTCCCCTTCTCTACCACAGGCAGACCAATCAAATCGATGACGGAGGTGGGGAACTGCCCTGGAAAACCAATAAATGCAGAATTTCGCTAACCTCGTCTACGATATTGGCTGTTTTGCGTACCTTGGCTGGTTACTCCGATTAGTGGTTGAGTCAGTGAACAGTACAACAAGACGGACGGACCCTGACTTGGCTCTTTACTTCGTTGTATATTGATCGTCAGAGGTAACGATTATTCTGTCTTCACTGTTTAACTTGTTCACCCAACTGACCAACCTGTCCGACAGACGCCCGCCCAATATAACATAGTACAGTAGAATTTCATAATTACGGCACCGTCGACGATTCTTTTTAAAAACTGCCGTTGTAACAATCAGCCGTTATAACGAATTCGCCGTTACAACGGATAGATTTAAAACGGAGAATGTAATGAGAAACCAAAAAGTACATGGAAAAATGAATTTCTATCACCCTTTCACAGTTTAATGTTCCATATAAGGGTTACAGGGCTGCTAATCGAACTTGCAAGAAATTAAAAAAACGAATTCACTGTTATAATACCAGTCCTTAGTACCGTTAGAACGAATGCCGTTACAAGGAGAGTTTACTGCATAAAGAAAGATAATAGTCCTTGGAGTAAATTGATTACACACAGTACGTTTTTCAAGCGTAATGGATTGCTATCTTCGCTGTTCAACTTGTTCGACGGACCGACTGATCGTCCGATATAACATAACCAGTGGAGGGTTAACAATCAGGCTGAGTAGTCTTAAGCCCAGTGGCCTGAAAGGGAGTGGAAGCCGGTAGCAAATGATGATTTAATTGAGTGTGCACGAGAGTATTTTTGGATGACATTACTTGATGTTTCAGTACGTCTGCATACGTCTGTTTAGATAATAAGAGGGTCTATAAGAGGGTCTGTAGGTCGGTCAGTCGGTCGGTCCGTTCTCAATCGATTTTCGGCACATTGTAGAGAGTATCTGTTTAGCCCTGTCCCTTCACTGTGCTCTAAGAGGAAGAGAAAAACTAAAGCAGTGTTCAATTTAATATATAACTACGATGCAGCACGAGACCCTGACTTCATGTCCACTACAAAATTTACACCATTCTGAGGATAACAAACAATTATCTCATGATGTCATAAAAATTCGGAAAATAAAACGATCTGATCAAACATTCTTCCTTTGGTGATTTTTTTTATCTGGCCTCATATTGAATGGGGATATTCTTAGCCAATTACAGAAGAGTGATGTGAGTAAAAGATTTATTGCGTTGCAGTAATGGAAGTTGAGATGTAGACTAATGTCCTCGTTTTCATATCTGGAACATTACCAATTCTATTTTGTTTTTTAAAATGAAAGATACACAAATAAAAAGGCTATCATTTATCCTTCGAGCGTTATGATATTATGCCTGTAGTACATAATACGTGAATCCAGTAGAAAACTCACATGACAAAGGGCTGGTCATGTTGAAAGAATGTCGGACAACCGTTGGACATCATGACTCACCTCGCAGATCCCCAGAGATTATATGCGAAACCAGGTCCGGCAAATGTAAGATGACATGACGAACTAAATAAGTACAGAAAGTACTGGTTTCGTGACCCCCACGCCCACGATAGAGAGGTCTGGCGAATCTTGGGGAAGGTCTATGTCCAACAAAGGACGCTAAATGGCTGGCGATGATGGTCATTTTGGACCAATAAAGACTCAAATCTTGTGCTGGTATTTTTTGATAACTTTGGATAAAAGATCTATTTTCTGGAAGTAAATTTAAATAAAATATCTTTTTTTTTACAATTATGTTTCCATAATTTCTTAACACAAAATACAGGCGGGGAAAATACAGGTTAAAATGCAGATGAAATACGGTATATATATATATATATATATATATATATATATATATATATATATATATATATATATATATATATATATATGTATATGTATGTATATATATATATGTATGTATATATATATATATATATATATATATATATATATATATATATATATATATATATATATATATATATATATACATACATATTAAAGTAATGATGTGAGTAAAGAAGGTTTCACCTGAAACCGAAAGTGGAGTGATTCTGAAAAAAAAAAAATTTTGTGAGAAAGAGACTTCCAAGATTTTCCTAACGCTGGGGAATTTAACATCAAGATAGAATAATCATAGTTGTATTTATACGTACATATTACTTATCTATACACACCAACACGCGTTCATCTATTTATCTATGTCTGAGTGTTCATTAAATTATACTCTTCCTTTTTGTTCCTGGGTAATAAATGTTAATTTCTGACTGATTATTTTTTAAAAGTACAGAAAATGTTAATCATTCCCTTCAAACTCTGCTTTTGAAACTAGAACAATCATAATTTGAAATGTACTAATTTTTGAGTGAGTGAGCTCGTTTTTAATCACGAAAAGAAAGAAAAACAATTACATCTGAATATCACTACGCTTGCCTCAAAAGCAACGTTCGAAGGGAATAAATGATATTTTCTATGCTTTTTACACATAAGCAATCAGAAAATAACACACACTACCAAGAAATAAAAATCGTGTTGCATAGTGTTACATACAACTTTCCCCACCAAGCCTAAATGACTAGACTCCTGAACGATTGTATCCGCGGGTGAATGAAAAACTGATATTAAATCAGAAGAAATAGGTCAAA
>OY735238.1:29802784-29880284 GCA_963457665.1 Thysanoteuthis rhombus | reverse complement strand
CGTAACCGTGGCCAGCAGAATATTAGATGGAGGGATGAGCTAGACAGTACTGGCTCCGCGACGCCCATGATAGAGAAGTGTGACACATCCTGGGGAAGGTCTATGTCCAACGAAGGATGTTAAAACACTGATGATGATATGGCGGGCAACATAAGTTTATAATAATGTATAAGATGGACGAATAGTATACATATAATATCCTTGCTCTGTCTAACAGTAATAACGCATAAATGCAGTGTATACTTAATTCCGAATTTGAATCGATCATAATGCATTTATGTGATATATTTAAGAACCTTATTCTATTTGTCAGTGATATGCCATTTCTATTGTTAAATATTTCACGATGGCTTTTTATGATGAGATAGTTTACAATGTGTATCTCTATTATTCATATGTATATGCATACACTCCTGTCCTAGATCGAATTGCCGGGTAACAACATTTTGATCCTAATCAGAGCGTAAAGATACTTGGATTCCAGGCACAAGTGCCAATCAACACGTAAATAATCCTGACATTTTTACAGGCACTATGCAAGTCATCATCATCATCATCATCATCATCATCATCATCATCATCATTCTTTTAACGTCCGTTGTTGGACAAAGACCTTCCCCAGGATTCGCCACGCCTCTCTATCATAGGCGCCACGGAGCCAATACTTTCTAAACTCGTCTAGCTCGTGTCTCTATCTTGTATTCTGCCGGCCTTGGTTGCGCATGGGATCACTGGAGATCCATATTGTGAACCGTGATGTCCACTGGCTGTCTGCCATTCTTGCAACATGTCCAGCCCATCGCCATTTGAGTTTTCTAATGGATTCTATGATGTCTCAGGCTCCTGTTTTCACCCTGATATATTGTGTTGTCTTGTTATCTCTCCATGTGAGGTTGAGCATGATTCTCTCATGTGCCCGTTGCGTAGTTCTCAGTTTGCAGGTCAGTCCTTTGGTTAGTTTCCATGTTTCAGATCCCAAACTGGCTGTTTGGAGGATGCATTGGTTGTTCACCTTTCTTTTCGGGACTAATGGAATTTTCTGGTTCTTGAAGATTGAGCTCACTCTGCTGAAGGCTTGTCATCCTAGAGTGATTCTTCGCTTGATTTCTTCTTTTGAGGATTTCACGGAAATTCGTTCTTGGTAGATGTAGGGGTTTACTTTCTCCAGTTTTTCGTTTCCGATTTTCATCGTTGCACATGACCTTTGTTATGCCAAAGTTCATGTCAGAGCTGACTTTCTTGCTTCTTCATTCAGTCCATGTGGCCTACGTTGGAGGTCGTGTTGGTTCTCTGCAACGAGGACGTTGCTGTCTGCAAATCTGAGGTTGCTCAGATATTCGCCGTCTATTATGATTCTTCAATTCTCCTATTCAAGGTTTCTGGAGATTATCTCGAGGCAGGCTGTGAAGAATTTGGGTGAACTGGCATCACCTTGTCTTACCCCTCTTTGGAGCTGGAAGGGCTCCGAGTTTCAATGAAGCTTGATAGAGGAGCTGCTATAATATCAGTAATGATGGCATTAAATCCGGATCGATAATACCCCCCTTTTTCCTGATTTTCTAAGCACAATATACATACAAAACTTTCCCAAATAAATTTTAAGTCAAGACTGCAATAGATCAGTGGTTTAATAATCACATTCTACCTTTTATACACGAATGTTACTACGGTGATTTTAATTCGTGCATGAAGTTTTACTTCTGATAACAGAGTTAGAGACGCAAAGGAATTTACTCGTGTCAGTGGTTCTGTCTGTCTACCCATCCGTCTGCCTGGCTGTCCATACAATATCTCCAAAAGTTCTCAATTTCGATGAAGGATAGCGGAAGGGTTAGGAATGAGCTACGAAGTGGTTAAATTTAGGGGCGGGCCCGGGAATTTGTTTTCGATTAAAAGATATTTTTTAATTATTCTGCATGAAGAGAGATTAAAAACGAACATTTAACAGGATTTAAATTTCAAGGAGAGTAACTCAATATTTGTATATATTATGAGAATTGCGTCCTCTCCCCTGTTCTTTGGTATTTTATTTTCATTCAGCTTTTAGTGTACGGTGTTGGCAGGAGTATGCGCTCTCCGATTGCTTTGTAGTTTCCAAATCCTTACAAACCAAGACCAACACTCACTAAGAGTGTTCTGTCTTTTTCTGTGGATAGGGTGCGGAGCCAAAATGCAAATCTCCTTATCTTCTAGGTAAGCCTCTGAAGTTGATATTTTGCGTGGGTTTTCTAAATGAACATAGATAAGTATAACAAAATCAATATTTTAATTGTTGATATTATTTTCTCTGGAGCTGTTCAAACAGCAAATGTGCTATTTTTGTACTTTCTACACGTACATGAGAAAAGACGCTACAAGCGAGAGAAAATATGGTACAATGGAATGCTACGCAAACACAAGGAAATCCGACTCGAAAAGATGGAAATGTGGTTAAAGGGAATACAAGACAATCAAAAGAAAATTCAACAATAGAAAATGAGACGTAAACATGAAGAAATGGGACGCAAGGAATATAGGACACAAAGAAATGCAATAGGAACATAAAGAAATGTGACAAAAGAAAATACAATGAAAGGAAATGCTATACAAGGAAATGCAACGTGGAGAAATACGATTCAAATATTAGGAAATGCCTAAAGAAGAAATGCGATAAAAACACAGAGAAATACATCGTAAATGTAAGGAAATGTAACTCAAGCATAAAGAAATGCCTATTGCAGTTCACTTGATATTGTTTTGTAGTGTAGTGCGATTTCTGCTCATTTCCTTCTCTCTTCGGCAAAGGGAAGTATTCGGATCGACGATGTCACCGGATACTAGTAGCCGGGAATAAGATTAAATTGCATGATGATGAATCACTGTTATCCCCAATAAAGGAAATGATGATCGTAGTGTAGGCAGATGGTAAGGGAGACAGAAAGTTTGATGAAGATAAACAATAGTTGGTCGATGAGGACAGAAGATTTCTGCTTCTGGAAATTAATCCATATTTGTATATTTAGATGGAAACATGGACTGACAACGAAGATTGGGAGGGATAAGGGAGAGAATAGTGAGATGCAGGCAAAGGGCGAGAGAAGAGTAGCGGCATGAGATAATGGATAATTTTAGTTTTCAACAACCGTAGAATGTCCCCGAGTTCAGCTTGTTAGCAAAAAATATAAATGTAAAGACATACTTCGATAACACACTAACAGTCTTCAGACAATAACAGATGGCGTCCGAAACCTTCGCCCATGGCATGAGATTTACTAAGCGTTTCTTCTATTTTTCTATCTTCCAGAACTCCGGACTCTAAGGGGCCCAAGGCGGATCTACAGGACCCGGATGGGCCATGAAGTAAAATATTTTACAATTAATAGTAACGATCAACTTGGTTCTTGTTGTATATCTATAGATATAAGACCAGTTTCGCTGAATTCGTTTGTTTAGCTCAAAGAGTAACTAATCTGATTTATTAAATTAACGAAATGAACTGGTGTATTTCGAACCTGCACGGTTGATAGCCCAGTATCATAACCATTACCCCAAGTCAGCATAGACGAGAAGTCTAGTGACTTAAACCCCTGACTCCCGACTCACCGGATGAGCTGCGTGGTAGGAGGCAACTCTACGCACACACTTTTTTCGAATCATTTTTTCTCTTATTCGAGAGTTCATTAAAGGTAAATTATTTAGAAAATAAGACCTTTTCGAAATTTAGAAATAAAAATAAGAGAACTATATTTCTTTTTCCTTTCAGATAATTCCTTCATTTTCCTGCGCTGGTGTTCCGTAAGCAAAATGAGATATCAGCAACTATTCCGAAAAATCACAAATATTAAAAATACCTTGACTTGATATTTGCAAACTTTCCAATATAGTTTCCCCGGTTTTTGTCGTGACTTGATTTCTGAAACCTTGTTTTACAATTAAAATATATAAAATGTTCATCTTGTTCTTTCAAACAAGGTTTTAACTCAATTAGTGCCTGAGATACGGAAATTTTTAAAAGTTCAAACGGAAGTGATTCGGAGCTATGTTTTTTGAAACAATCACCAAAAATAATTACGGATGGATTGAAAGCTCACAATAAGCTACAATTACCAAATATTTATCAACTTAATATTAAATGCCGTGAATTTAATATTTTTTCCAAATTTAACCAGCATAGTATCTGTCGACTAAGTTACAAATCGACAACGAACTATTGCCATTGCTGCTGCTGATGCTTTCTAAACAATAAACATCGTTTAAAAAATATTTTTGGCTTGATTCTTTAACATCGTTTTTATAATAAAGATATTCTAAAATTTCAATCTATCTATACATAGCATAAGATAATGATCGGATAGAAAGAATTCGGTATAAATAGACGTATTGAAAAGCAAATAGCCAATATGCTTGAAATCCAATGTATACAATCAATGTATAATAACAGCTATGACGTATGGACGCAAAATCGAGACACTTGACCAAAAAAAGACTCGAGAACAAACTAAGAATAGTAAAGAGGAAAAAAGGAAAAAGCAATGTTGAAAATAACAATTGGCGATTGAAAAAAACCAACGTGGATCAGGGAGTAGACCAGGATGAAGGATATCGTGCAAGTGATTAAGCAACAAAAATGGAGATGGGCAGTGCATGTAGAAAGGACAACAGATGGAGCAAACGGCTAATCGATTCGTGCCTGTGAGGCAGTAGGAAAAGACTAAATACAAGATTGAGAGACGAGATAGAAACGTTAGCCGGTAAGACGTGGCTTAATTACGGTCGTCATGGAAGAAGATGGAAAAGGTTTTAATCCAGCAGTGGAATTATAACAGCTGCTGCTGATATATAGGGCAGAGGGGGTTTGCCTGTGCTCAAGGCCCCTATTGAAATTGATCCTGAGTAATAAATTGCCTTTTGATTACTAAGTTTCTAGCGTGACGAGTTTCTATGATGTAATCTTCATTGTTATGTCATATTAAATCAACCAATGAGATGTGTGAGCACAAACAAACAGAGAAGAAATTAGCATATATGACTATTATCTGGATAGATATATGTTTTATGATACAACCTATATGTTTTAAGTCATAGATTTGCTTCGTTCTTGTGAATCGGGAATTTCTGGTCCGTTTCTCCTTGAAGCAGGGTCCAACGACGGACGTTAAAAGACTGATGATGATGATGATGATGATGATACTTACTTCGATTTTGTTTTGATCTTTCTAACTATGACTCCAGTTTCAAATACTTTATCTAAGCGTTGTATATGTATTACTCTCCCATCTATTACTGTGTTGAAATAATAACCCCAATGAAGGGTGATATCTGACTAAGATTGCTAACTCCGCACCTCCAGTCGTTCATACAAAGTTGGAGGCAGTATAGTACTATAGTAATAGAGCAAGTGCAGAATCACTGAATCGGAATTCATATCTTGCAACCATTTAGGATCAAGGATTAAGACCGTAAACGGGTCTCGCAACCACGATGTTTATGAGCCTTCCAATTAGGGTGGAATGCGGTACATGGTTTTTTTTATTTGAAGAACCTCTTGTAGACGTGAGGACGAGGCCAAACACTGTCCAATTCCATCAGTTTTTTTTTCTTTTTGGTGCGCTACAGGCATCGGGGAATAGGCCTGACCCTATTCATCTTAGTGCATTGAGATGGTTAAGTATAAAGCCTTGGCATACCAGCTCAGAAAGGTTACTTCTCACATATACTGGCGACAGGCACCCTAAATGGCGTAACTCACTCCATCCTGTGCTTTTTTACCTTCGGCTGTCGGATAGATGAATTCGTGTTTTTTCCAAGGGTATTAGTGCAGGGTGAACACAAACTGTCCCAGTTCAAGTTTAGAATCGGCTTGCTGAGTCCATTCTCCATGTCGTTATCCACTGATCTTCTGAAAGCAACTAAAAACTACAAAGCACCCAGAGAGCGCATACGCATATCTCTGCCAACGCCACTGTCACTAAAAACTGAATGAAAATCAGTTCATATATAGTTACGATGCCGAGGAGATAACTGTGAGGGAAATTCCTCGATGCATTCCTGAATTCTTCCTTAACCGGTTGCTTACCCTTTCAAATTGTCATTTAAATTCATTGAGAACTTTTGGAGACATTGTAATGAAACTGAAAAGTTTCGAGGAAAAGAGAATTTCCAAACGTTTTGTAATGTAACTATAATTCAAAACTGGACCCTTACCTTCTGTTTAACAGACACACACACACACACACACATATATATATATATATATATGTGTGTGTGTGTGTGTGTATGTGTGTGCTTATTTTACATGTTTGTTGGAAAAACATAGAGAAAACATGGAAAAACATTAGAAAAGGGTCAAAGCAATACACTTGAAAATACACTATTGGCGTTAAAAGAATGGGCCAGTTGCAGTATGATACCCATATGATACAATTATATATATATATATATATATATATATATATATATATATATATATATATATATATATATATATATATTAGTCGATTTCCCCGTGCGTGGGACGGATATTATTTAATAATGATATCATCGCTGTCTCAAAAATGTTTCGTAACCTTCCTAAATGTCGTGCAAATGTCAATGATTAAAAAAACGATAACCTTCATTCTATCTTCTGTTTTATGCACGAATCGATTTTTGTAACTTGGAATGTCGTGGATTTTTAAGGAAGTAAAAGAAATTCTTTTCCATCGTGGCTCGTGGATATGAAATATAATTACCATATATTCTCGTAGACAGATCCCACTGATAGAAAAGTCGCAGCCACTTTTTGTTAATATCATTGTCTGAGCCCCCGACCCGTGTCAAGTAAGTAAGGTTCAGTAGATAAGTCGCACCTATTTTTGTCAATTAATTTTTTATCTTAGCCCCCGACCTGTGTCAAGAAACTAAGGTTCAGTAGATAGGTTGCACCTATTTTTGTCAATTCATTTTTCATCTGAGCATTTGATCCGTGTCAAGTGAGTAAAGTTCGGTAAATAAGTCGAACGGTAGATAAGTCACACCTATTTTTGTCAATAATATTTTCGTCTGGGGCTTCGAACCGTCTATAGCCAGTAAGATTCGGAAGATAAGTCGCACCCACTTTCTTTAGTATGATTTTTGTCTGACCCTTTAGCCAGTGTATGGTAAGTAAGAGTCGATAGATATATGTAAGTTTTTGTGGTAAAAAATGCGACCAATCTGTAAGTTTATACGGTAGATACCCGCTCATGGGTTCGACTTTAAATCATTTTCCATTGAAACCTGCAATTTCTTTGACTCTGTCTCAAAAGAATCATAATACATAAAATCTCTTTTCAGATTGAGTGTCGGAACTTGCTAAACATTTTTTTAAATTTTCTATTTTTAGGTCTCCGTACTTTGAAATTATGGACGTTAGCTTTCGGTGGGGACTAACGAAAAAGACCCAAGTTTACTATCAGAACATAGGTGAGTACTAAATAATCAACTTTTTGAGTTATCGAATCAGACAAATGGTCCGCCCAACCAACCAGCCAACTGGGATACTTCTCTCTTCGCTCGTCTCCGTGTTAGTTTATCTGTGTCCCCGGGCGCTCCGGGTCACATTTTCGTGTGTACAACTATGAAAATTTACATGAGTTCACCACTAAATACCATCTGTTTTTTTTGTTTTTTTTGTTTTGTTTTGTGTTTTTTAAATGCTTTCGGGGGTTTCTACGGTCTTTTTGGACGAACAGTACCTTAATCTTGTGCTGATAATTGTTTGAATGTTTTAGAAAAAATATCTTTTTTTAGATACTTTTAGATAAAAGATCTATTACCCAAGATAACTTTTTTAGATAAATAATTCCGGTTCACGCAGGGGCTACGGTGATTCATTTCTGCGATGTACGGATATAATTATTAGATTCATTTTTCTCTATTCACGTTGAAGATGCGTTTTGGAGATGTTGGCATCTGTTCAAAATATTGACTGAGTATCGAAAGTTTCTAAAACGAATTTCAGACACAAAATTGCCAAATTCCATGGTCGAATAATCAAATTTCGTTTTCCAAGCACTAATGGTGATTTTCATTCTTCCATTACCCTTTGAACGATGTTCATATCTTTCTTTGAGTAGATAACACTATGCAACGTTTTTTATTACTTTTTCTTTGTTCCTCAGTAATAAGTGTTATTTTCTGATTGATTATGCTTAAAATGTATACAAAATGTCAATTATTCCCTTCAAACTTTGCTCATATGACCAGGGCAATGATTATTTTAAATATACTTATTTTCAATTGGCCAACGGGTGAATGTACACATTTTAAGCACACTCAGAAAGAACAATTACGTATGAATATCACTACATTGTCCACAAAAGCAAAGTTTGAAGGAAATAAAAGCGATTTTCTATGCTTTTTACGCATAAGTAATCAGAAAATAGCACTCACTACCCGGGAGCAAAAGTCGCGTTTCACGGTATAAGGTAACAATTAGATTTGAATATCTCAAGAATCGGTTGCTCAGCATTGATGTAACTTGACTACCAAACAGAGAGGACCTTACTACAAATGTGTCAATAGACATTCTCCCATGGCGTTACTCCGTCGGCAGTGGGACCCCATTGAGTGTGATTGTATAATGTGTGACTGCTACATTCATGATGCCCGTTTTTTAGGGCTTTGGGGAAAATATCGCATCATACAGGTCTGTCAGCCCCTACTCTAACGCCGGTACGGATTTGGTCACCTGCAATTTCTGACTTTTAGCAAAAATCGAATCAGTGTTGAAAGATTTTTGACCATGGACGAGATAAATGAGAATGTAACGAGGTAACCGATGATGATTCTGAGAGAGGACTTCGCAGGCATTTCTGGAAAGTTTAATGGTCGCAGTGATAAGATCTTTATATGTACAATGGAAATTGCTAATGATTCTAATATATATATATATATATATATATATATATATATATATATATATATATATATATATATATATATATATATATATATATATATATATTCAACTTTGGTCACACCTAGCGAGGCCTTTCGGCCACTTTTTCACCGAAGAGTTTGTAGAAAAGGGAGATAATTTTGCCATTGAACAAGACTAGTAAATACATTTTGAAATAGTGTGTTGATGCTTTAAGTTCCGATTTGTGTTGGAATATTAAAACATCACATGTTTGATGTAAAGACTAAAAAAGACTAAATAAATAGCGATAAGAGAGTAAAAATTACTTGTAAGACTTAGAAACAATAAAACAAAGGACAACAAAAGACTTTAAAAAGACTAACATTAGGTAAGGCACTTGTTCACCCTGGATTTTAAAAAACATTTTGTTCGTATTCATTGAGAAACATTCTCAAGAGATATCATCCTACATAGCAGATGTTTTTGGAAAGAAGCTACTTGCGTATAACTTGTGATAACTCCGTGATATATTCCAAAAGTATGAGTGTGCCTTCTTAGCAGACGGAGTTTTAACGGAAAATTCTGGGACAGGGGGGACCAGGGAATGTTGTTCATCTGAACACTTTCCATGGAAGTAACGGTTGAGAGGTGCCAAACCTGCAACAGTACGACGATGGGATTGCAAATCATATTAAGATAGAAATGCACCACCATAGTCAATAATTGAACGACTGTAGCGTCAGAATAAATTCTATCCATGACATCACTGATGTAATATATATCATCATCATCATCATCATCATCATCATCATCATCATCATCAGTCTTTTAACGTCCGTTGTTGGACGTAGATCTTCTTCAGAATTCACCACACCTCTCTCTCGAGGACGTTGCAGGGCTCATATTTTCTGAACCTATTCATTTCGTCTCGCCATCTTATATTCTGTCGGCCTCAGTTTCGTATTTGATCTCTGGAGATCCATGTTGTGAGTTGTGATGTCCATCGGTTGTCTACCATTCTTGCAACATAGCCAGTCCATTGCTGTTTGAGTTTCCTGATCGTTCTTATGACGTCTCAGACTCCTGTTTTCCCTTAATATACAGTGCACTTTGCATGGTTCTCAGTTTGCAGGTCAGTCTCTAGGTTAGGTTCCATGTTTCATATTCATAGATGACTACCGGGAGGATGCATTGGTTGTATACTCTTCTTTTTAGGACTGATGGGATTTTCTTCTTCTTGAAGGTTGAGCTTGGTCTACCAAAAGCTTACCATCCTAAAGTAATGTTTCACTTGATTTCTTCTTTTAAGGATTTCATGGAGACTCGTTGTCCTAGGTGGATGGAGTGCTCTACATTTTCCAGTTTTACGTTTCTGATTTTGATTGTTGTGTGTTTATCTCCGACATGTTTATTGTAAAAGAAAAAATACACACAATAGCAAAAAAACAAAACATGAATCTGATATTCTAAGCATAACAATGAAAATAAAATTAAAATAACAAACAAACAATAAGATCCAATTCAACAGCCCCAAACTAAAATCCAACTGGACAATGAACCAATTGATTTCAATTTTGATTTACGAAAGAGAGATTAGATTTTGAAACAATATACATGAAACGATAACAGTTATCAAAAGTGAAACTAGACTAGATCCATTCGTTCTTTCTCCTTCTGTCTTCCCAGTGATGTTGTAAAGATAAATCAACTGTTCATTGACCGTTGAACTCTGAATAAAGCAAAACTAAATGTACCCACTCTAAAAGAAGAGAGGCAATGGTCAAATACCCACCCATTTTGAAGATTCCACCCAATGAAACTGAATTCTAGCTGTAAATGGGACACTAAACTTATTCTAAATGATATTCATTAGTTCTATGTAAGAACATCAATCAAGTAAAGAAATTTTTAAATACATATGATCTTTCATGTGATAATTACATAGGCATTAGAGGTGAACTATAGTTCGTCCGACACCGGTCGTATATCACATGAATGAATAAGGAGAAATGAGCGTTATGCAGGACTCGAACCTACGCTTATTAGGGAAACAGCCGATACGCAAGTATGTTTTTACCACCTGAGCTAAGCACACCCTTATAGCATGGCAGGTATCCGAGAATCCACTTATATTTCTCACACTTCTCCATTCAGCAATCATAAAGACAACTATTTACATATGTGTTTCTTATGCTGAGGGTATGTATGTATATCAGTAGAATGGACAGTTTGTGTCCGACAGAATGTGATAATCATAAAGACATTAGAGGGGTCTATATTTCGTCCGTCACCGGTGTTAACCGAGTAGCCTATTGGAGAATCCTAGATTGCATAAAGGAAAATGAGTGATATGCAGGAATCGAACCTGCATCCACCAAGAAAGCTACCTATACGCGACTCTGCTCTTACCATTTTACGCACGTTTTAATCCATTTGCGTCGCAGTTTATAACCGGTTAATATTTATGAAACTTTTTTTGCTTATTTGCCTAAGTAACCTGTGATGAGAAAAAGAACTCAGCTAAGATATTCTAATGAGCCGCTCATTAAATGTCCAAGAGGTGCATGTGGCTCACGAGCCGCGAGTTGACCACTTCTGTTCATAGAAGATAAAATGTGTAAATTTTGCGCTGCTCGAATGGAACCGCAATCTATTTCAGTCTGCTTGTAAAATCCTTCATACCCTTTTCTTCCACATAGTTTCTGCATCGCCATTAAATCCTCCGATCGGTCATCTCATTATGAATCATTACGCAGATGGCCCACAATTGCAGTGCCTTTCGCAATCAGACATATTTATCTGCTCTTACTTCGAGTAAGTGACATCAGGTGGAGCATCGATCGATTCGCTTGATGACTCTTGTCATTCAAGCTGACGAATAACCTATGATCCATAGATGGCTATCCACTAAGAGAGTTTATTGCCAACTAAACTGTCTGTTTTAGAAATGTTAGCGAAGGAGTTACACTTATCGAGGAGAGCGCTCGATGTTTGAACTACGAGGCATGTCCGGAAAGTATCCAATCATTTTGAATACAACGAGAACTAGTTGGTGGCATTGATATAACCTGGCAACCGAACAGGGAGGTTCTTACTACACAGGCACGAACAGATGCTATCCTGTGGGGTTACTCATCAAGCTATGAGGCGCCATTGAATGAGCATTGGGATTGTCTGACTGTCACATTTTGAATCAACCATCCTGTTCATTTTTTTTTTCACGTCTCGTACAGGGATTTTTTGGTAAAACATTGAATCACCCAGGTTTTCCATTCCCCTTTTACAGTTCAGATCACCTGCATCTTCTGGCTTGTCCAAAAACTAAAATCACCGTTGAAACAACGGGGACGGGATTAAGGAGAACGCGAAGATGCAGCTGATGGTGATCCTGAAGAAGACTTGGCAAAGTGCTTTTAAAAAATGGAAGCTACGCTGGGATAAGTGTGTGGAGTCCAAGTGGGGGTGTTTTGAAGGGGACCAAGGTGACATTATTCTCGGTATGCTATTTTGTTAATATCTAATAATTTAATACTTTCCAGATATACCTCGTTTATATGTATGATATGAGATGCGAGTTCGAATTTCGCCAGAAGCATTTTTCCCAACCCACCTGCTCATTTAGCGTAGAATCATTGACAAGGTGTTGCGATGAACAGAGATAAAATGAAAGAACTGCTATGATGCTAAATTGATACTGGGTTACTGGTCTGGTTAGTCACGCAATAGAAACCGTCTTGTGACCAACATCTTTTAGCAGCATGCCGTCTTGGGAGTGATTAAACGAGTGATCAATGAACAAATCACTTCTCTCACCATTTGTTGGATAGTGATCACACAAAAGTCCGAATTTTCAGGGTAAACGTTACTGGACTCAAATCATGCGAACAATTTAGCATAAACTTACTTTGTAAATTGAACTAACTATTCCAAGACATTTTTTCTGGACATAATACGGAGCCAATGTTTGGATTTTAAACCCTTTAGCTACATTGTTGCGGTCTGTACGTGCGACACATAGATAGATAGACAGATAGATAGTGAGCCAGCCAGACTCACTTAAAACTGAAGAAACCTGTATTGAAAGTTTTGGTTGACGGTTTCTAATATAGGTTATATCGTTCGGATAATGTTTATTCGTTGATATCGACTGATTGTGCATTGGACAATTGATCGTGATTGTTACAATTCGTGTGAATATAAAATGCAGAATTTGGCCATAAGACTGTCCTCTCGGTACTTACACGTATCTCAAATATATACGTAGGGAGGTCAGTCACGTGACAAATATGATCGAAGATTAACCAAGTCGCTACTTTGTCATTGGAATTGATTGAGATTTTCTCTCTGTGAAACTTTTTTCCCGTATTAAATGACTACAGCTTGTTCCTTAATTGCTTTTCCGTCGATTAATGTATTTTTCATTCCATAGTATGGTACATTACGTTGTTTTGGCGAAGGCTTTAGTGAGCAAAGATCGTCTCATTGCACTGTACGCAAATGGTCCATTAAGACGTCTCGGTCTATTTAGCTCTCGTACGGGTCCCCTATTTTAAAATAATGAAAATATCTTTCGATCTGAATCCTCCATGCTTTGTTCTTAATTACCTTATGTTACGTTCGTATCTCCTGGGTATTTTACTGTGTCGCATAACGGAATTAATATTTCATGTACGGAATAATCGATGATAAATAAAACTAGTCATAAGAACGATTGCCCCGGAAACATGGGTCTTGCGAAAATATAGATATGAAATATAGATTCCCTGTAGTGATTTACCTATTTCCACCAATTTCATCACGGAGATACGGCAAATTTAGCAGTAAAAGGACTTTTCTTTTGGTATCATTTTTCTCTTTTGGACCGCGTAGGAAGGCTAGATTCCATTACATCAATTTCTAGCTTTTTTGTAAAAATTGCAACTTGGAACTATCATAACTTTTGATCTGATGAGTGGATTTTGGTCAAATAAAGTACTTAGTGCTCAGCAAAATACCCTTTATCTTTTCTTTTGAACTTTTGATCACAACTGAAATTCACCTGACCTTCATGATATAAGTTAGAGGTGTCTGTGTGGTTGTATATTTGCTTGTCACGATATAAAAAGAACATAAACTGGGGTGTAGCCCAACCTAATTTGGCATGCCTACTCAATGAACCTGGGGGATGTTTTAAAAGAAAAAGTTCTGAGGAAGATATTTTCAAAGGGTTTTAGAGAAAAGGGTTCTATTTACAATGCCAAAGTGGAACCTACTTTCCACTTATATACATACATATGTATTCGTATGTTTATATATAATTCTTTGAAGGGTGTAAAGTGAAGGGAAACCCGTACTTTAGGGAGCCAAGAATGAAGGGAGACTTTAAAGGACTGAAAAGGACAGGATACATTCTCTTTTTTAAAGTGTCAAAAGTGACGGGAGACTCTTCCCATCCTAAGGAGTCAACAATGGAGGGAGACAGCTCCTTCCCTTTAAGCAAACCAAAGTGTAGGGAAATTTTCCTTGCCCTTTGTTAGGTTAAATTGGTGGGAGACTTTTCCAGCCTGTAAAGAGTCAAAACTGACGATTGGGGTCAAAAGTGAAGACTTTTTTTCGAAATCAAAATTAAATTTGAAGGTTTTGAGAAAAAAGCATTTTGAATGATTTTGAGTGGCGCTCTATTTTTTTATGTAACTACAATGTAAAACTGGGCCCTTACTTTCTGTTCAATATTTACATGTAAACAAATATACTTGACGGGTACTCATCTAACATATATATAAATGTACTTCTACAATATGCAATACGATGGTCTAATCAGCGGTTCCTTGAAGACAAATTACATTGACTAACTTAGAAAAGTTACTCCAATTTGTTAAACGTAAATCTAATAGTTTGTCTCTAAGTACATTCACTTGACTTGAGTAGATGTACTTTGAAACAAACAAATAGATTTACGTGTAACAAATTAGAGTAATTTTTTTAAATATACTCTGAGACAAACTAATAAACTTATGAGTTACAAATTAGAGTACTTTAGTCTAGGTAACATTTTTTTCATTGTTCTTGACATTTTTCCTTCATGAACTACCTCGACACCTCCAAAAGTTTCAATGCTCGTGTTGAAAAGATACAATGATATGATACTAAATTCAGAAATTTAGCACAACTCATCATTAACAGCAGCACCCTTTTAGTGTCTGTTAGACGTAGACCCCCTCAAAGAGTCACCTGATCTCTCTATCGAGGGCATCGCAGTGCCAATCCCCCCAAACTGTCCAAATCATCGTGCCACCTTTTCTGCATACAATCTCTGCAGATCAATGTTGTGAGCCGTGATGTTCAGGGGCTGTCTGACAATTTCGCAACATGACCAGCCCATTGCCATTTAAGTTTTTTTTAATTTTTAGTTTGATATCTCTGGTTCCTATTCTGTCTCCAAAACTGTGCTGTCTTATGATCTCGCAGCATAACGTTAAGCTTGATTCTCTCCTGGGCACGTTGCATGGTTCTCAGTTTGAGGGCCAATCTTTTGGTCAGGTTTCGTGTTTCAGCCCCGCCGATGACTATTGGGAGGATGCAATGGTTGTTGACCCTTGATTTTAGAGCTAGTAGATTTCTCTTGTTCTTGAAGGTCTGTCAAGCTAGAATGATTCTATTCGGAATCCTTGCTAAAGTTAAGTTTTTTACTGCAACATTGTGACTATAGAAACGAAGACGAGGACACAGTTCAAATAAATCAGAGTGTAATAACGCTGATTTGATGCACAGTTCAATGAATAGTACAAACAGCTCCAAAACAAATATTAGAAACAAAGTCAATTCTCTGCTGCTTTCAGCCATTTTTTTTTTTTTTTTTTTTACTTTCCAAACCGACCAACCTTCTCCTATTTCAAATTATTTCATTCGCTACTGATTGCAGCAATATTTGTCTGGGAAAACAAACGTGCTGAAATTTATTAAATTAAGGAAAACTAATTTAGTTTAATTAAGTAAAAAAAAAACTTACAGCGATAGATGTTTGTTTCACACAAGCAAACGAAGTTTCTTTAGTCTTTTTAAGAAAATTCATTTTACGTACAAACAATTCTCATTTTTTTTAATAGAGGAGAATATAACTATATCATAAGTAAAAAGAATCATCATCATCATCATCATCATCATCATCACCACCACCACCACCATCATCATCATCATCGATGATAAATTATCTCAAATTTAATGTCTCGTTTGGAACTGCTAGAATTTCCAGATTACCAAATAAAGTAGAGACTCACCATCACAGTCAATAATTGAACATTTGTAGCGTCAAAATTCGAAGTTACGACAAAAAAAAATCCACACGAAAAAAAAATATGGTCAGAATAAAGTTTATTTACGGCATCATCCTCTGGAAAACATCTAAAATAGAGTAAAAAAAAAAACATCTAGAATTATCTTGGCCCAAACTGGTCAAGGAAGCTTTTTTTCGAAAAAATAAAAAAAAATTACTCTTAGAAAGGGTCTAGAGGAGTACTGATGCTAATTTTCAAATTTGAAGACAAGACAGTATGGTCAGGAGAGCTCGAACACACAAACACTTGCATATAGAGAAAGGGATTGAATCTTCCGCCATCTTTACGAAATACAGTCGGTAAATGTAAGTCTGAGTAATACAAGTCTGATGATAATCGATACTAAAGTGTCTAAAAATAAAAGATAAAGAGTTCTTATTTCTTTTGAAAGCTAAGTGGTTTAACATTAACATGAACGTAAAGTGTTCACCTAATTAGTGTCAAATTTTTTTGTAAAACTATCTTTTCTGGTTAGGAAAGTGTTTTTGTAGTTTACTCACAAACGAAAGCTTCTGTCCAGGGTTGATCACATGAGATTTGAAGACCATGTTGTTTCAGAAGTCTGTTCTTCTTCATTCTGGTCACCGTCTTTGGCAATAATTAATGATTGGAGGGACTCGTGTCGCTTTTAACTTTCTTATATATAGTCATGGACATAGCTGTAAGTGTTAATGCGCTTAAAACTTTATTGTAGTTGAGAAATATTGTTTTTTGAATAGATTATGAATGCTGAGGAATTATGATTTGTAAACCAGTCAGGCCGGCCTTTCATATTTAGAAGATTAATGTGACATAATCTTTCTTCTTTTCTTTCTCCCAATGTTTCCCTTGTGTCGTACTAAGCTAAAGATAAGCTAAAAGAAATATAGACAATGCCGAATTTCATGGTAAACAGGCCCTACCCACTCGGAAGATTGACGTAACATAATCATCTCCTGTTCAGCCCCTGTCGTACTAATCGCTTTTTGTAAACATTGTAGGGACATAATAAAAAGAAATGAATAAAGAATTTTTTAAAATGAATGAATGAAGATTTTCAAAGTCAGCAGGCCAGCTTCACTTGAAGATTGATGTAACACGATTTTCTACTCTTTGGGGTTTTGTACCGTAAAAAGCTAAGTTTAATAAATATTGAGAAATAATTACCTGGCTAGTCAATTGTTTTATAACCAGCAATGGGCTTCATCTTAATGCTGAATTGAAAACTTGGTCTTTGGGGAGATGATAGAAGTTGTGCCTTCTGGGTTCCAATTACCTCTACGATTATGTCAGAACAGAGGATGCCCAGGCAAGCCAGTTGGCATTGACCTACGATTTTAAGGGAGGCTAATCTCCTTGGTAGAGACAAATGCTATAGTTTTTTTCTGCTTCTTTTTACGATACCGCTCTCCATTGTCATATTCGAATCTTCAATAAAAAAAATTACTTATTAAATACCCTTTTTGTAAATCGTATCTTTCTAGTACGTGTATATGTGAATAAATCTAAATCATTTGTGTTTAGCACTGGTCACAAAAATACTTAATAAGTAGTTTGGAATAGGGTCTATATTTCCCATCTGACATGAGCTTATTACCAGCCTTGAACAAAGGAATAGAACGTAAAGATATATCTCTCTCCAGACTGTTAGTTTAGAAAAGTTGAGAAAAGAATGGTTCAGTTCGTTTTAAATACGAAGATGTCAATGTGTTAAGACCTGTGTGACCAATGCAAACAAACTTAGACTCTTTGTAAGCGTTAAGGTTCCTTCCTTTAATACAATTGAACGGCGATAGTTTATTTGAAGATAGTTAATTGAAAAGAATTTCTCGGATACATTTGAATTTCTATGAAACGATTTTTTTTAAGGAAAAAATAGTTAATGGTTTTGAATGGTTGGTAGGAGAAAAATCGTTACCTTTGGAGTAACGAGTCCACAGTTACTGATGAAAAAAAACCACTGTTCATTACATAAGTAGATTACCTTAGCATGAGTTGGTACCAGACCATCGATACTGGGAGATAGGATGAGGATTGAACACACAACAACAGTCGGCAAGATTAGCTGGCTGATCATTGCTATATTATGTGCTCCATGATTCTTTTTTTTAATATGATTTATTGAATTATCAGTTTGTTATCAGACCATCAATAGTAGGACATCCAATGAGGATCGAACCCACTAACATTGGCCAGCAAAATTAATTTGCTGATCATTGCTATGCGACGTGTATCCTGATCCATTATTTTCATATGATCTACGTGTAAATCCCAATGAAAAAATCCACGGATATATTTGGATGTCTATGAGATGTATTCAATTATTTATTCATTTTTTTTAGAAAAACTAGTGAATTCGTTTATCTAGAAGAGTCCATAGTTTCGAATAGTAGATAGGAGGTAAAATTTATCATCAGCAATTCTTTTTTATAACTTTGAGAGGAAGTGTCAAATCCTACGTACAGAGAACCGAGGAAATCATAGTGTTCATTATATAAGTAGATTATAACTGATTATATTGACGGGTATTTTTTTTTATCTGTCTAGAATCATAACTAAGTTTATTGGTAATTCTCTTACTGTTTCTGAAAGAATCGTATCACCATAGTAAGACATCACATATAACAGTTTGGCGTTCAGGAAGCCACAAACAGACGATATTTTCTATGAGATGAATACATGATTCTATGGAATCAACTGATGATCAGGAACAACGGAATGAACTGGCAAAATATGACCAGAAACAGACGACAATTATTTTTTTCAACACTGTTGTAAGAAGAAGATGAATAGCGAAATCGGGAAAAAGTTAAAGAACAAAGTTTCAAATTTGTTTGTGTTTGTCGTTGCTTTTATTGTTGAAATAAGCCTCGAAAGCTTTTTCGGTTGACTTTTCTCAAAGGAAAATTCGTCAGAAAATGTTTAGGTGTATAAATGTGCCGTTGGTGAATGGCTGGGATGAATTCGAAATGTTGTTTGACGAGGTGTCTTATTTTACCTTGTCCAACAACATTTTCTAATCCAATCCAACCACTCACTCACAACACATTTATGATTTTGCTATCCATCTGCTGAACTACGGCAGAGTTAAAATTTTGTACCATAAAAAGACTTTATAATTTTTTTTTTAATGAGAGCTATTTTTCTTATTCCGAGCGATAGCTTAGGTTTATATTCGACTTTGCGACAAATGAACTTGGAAAGACGTCTTCGATCTACGATGTAACGACTGATTAAAAACTTTAAACTTCTAAGTTTGAGATCAGCAGCAGCTGTCGAAGTTGACGATTTAAATTTTTCGCAAGAAAATGCATTAGCTTGAGATCAGCAGCAGCTGTCCTAGTTGAAGATTCGATTTTCCTTACGAAAATGCTTCGCTCGAACCAGTAAGTTAAACAAAGGAGTCGGTTAATAACACGTCCCTTGGTAAAGTGCTGATATGAAAATGTCGAGAAAAAACCGTTTAATTCGCTATGAACCTGAGTTCCGCTTTAGTTTATAGCCCATATGTTCTGACATTTGAACGCGTAATTTGGGTCGTTCGTCGTCCTTTGACTTGACTGAAGTAAAATCATGAAGGACCATAAGATAAGTAATCAAATGTGTATCTATTTCCGACAGATGAAGTATCTCGTTAGCCGTCGTCTTTGTAATTGTAATCGATCATAACCGTAATCGAAATCGTGTGAATCTGAATATAATGAACACAAAATAACGCATGAAAATATCACGAAATACGGCAAGTAGATGTTACGTGACACATTCAGTCTGATGTTAATTTCCCAACACGAGATCAAAAATAGAAGATGAAGAGTTCTTATTCTTTTGGAAAGCAAAGTGGTTTAACATTACCATATGTGTAAATTGTTCACTTAATTAGTGTCAAATATCTTTCGTAAAATATCTTCTTTTTTTTTTTTTGGCGAAGAAAGTGTTTTTATAGTTTACTCACAAACAGAGCTTCTGTCCAGGGTTGATCAAGTGAGATTTGAAGACCATGTTGTTTCAGCAGTCTGTGCATCGTTCTGGTCACCGTCTGCCTCGGCGTCGGTGCGCTTCGTGGGCGTTGCCGGGTCTGCTTCTGTTCAGCTTGTCGGGTTTTATTCATAGCAAATTCGAGATGTCCACATAGGTTCTCCGATCGATTTCCCATCACTTTCGATGGAGGGAATCAGAGTGAGGTCAGACAACAATAGAATAACCTTGAACTCGATCTCCCAGAAATTCAATAAAATTTCAATTCACAGACTTTGACAGCTCGACTAGAGGATGTTATGTCTGGCAATTGACCTTTGGGGTCATTGCTTTCGACAAAAAATAATGAAGATACACCGAAACTGAATTTCATTTTCTATGAAAGCATTTTACAAAGAATTTCGGCTTTTATGATCCCCCAGTGTTGCACTGACACAAAGTTTGGTATAAATACTTTGCACTCAAAGTAACCTTCCTCTTAGCACACCTACTGTCTAAATGTTCGTGACACCCGTATACGTGAGGTTTATTTCTTCTCGTCTCCAAATAATGCTAGAGTAACTGAATGGAAAGGAAAGCATGAAAGTTGGTCTTCACATTAAATTCAATAAAATGTCATGTACAACAAACATTTTGAGGACAAAGACACAACGATCAAAGCCGAAAACGCAGAACTGAAGAAAGTAGACCTCTACATTTACCGAAGATAGTAAATCTCCACGAAATCATTAAAGAAGAAGTCAGGCAAAGAATCTCTCTATGTTGGCAAGCATTCGGTAAAGCAACCTTCGAGAACTATAAAAAATAAACATTAGTCCTAGAATCTATCCTATACAACCATGTATCCTCTCGATAGTCACCTATTGAGCTGAAACATGGAACTTGACATAATGATTGACCATCAAACTGAAAACCATTAACAAGAAAGGATCGTTCTGAACGTCACATGAAGAGATCGCAATACAGCGCAGTCAATTAGAGAAAAACAAGAGTCAGAGATATCGTAGGATCTGTGAGAAAACTGAAATGGCAATGAGCTGTCATGTTGCAAGAATATCAGAAAAAAACGCTGGACATCACAATTCACAACGTGGATCCGAGATCGTGCAGAAAAAAATCAAGATGGCGTAACGAAAACGTTCAGAAAGCAGTGGCTCGGCGACACCCGTATCTAACGATGCACGCTAAAAGGCTGCTGTTGATGATGATACTGCTGCTGCTGCTGCCGCTGCTGCTGCTGCTGATGATGATGATGATAATTGCATGTACCAATAAAATAATATGCATGTACCGCAGTGGTCTCCAACCGTTTTCCACGATAAAAAGCCCTAATGTTAATAAGAGACTTACAAAGAACCCTTAAAATCGATAATAGAAAGAATACATGTCTTTTCATTTCCCTTCATTAAAAAACTATCACCATCATTATCATCATCGGGAGCCTTTCAGTGTCGGTCGTTGGGCATAGACTTTCCATGAGATTCGCCAGACCTATCTATGATGGGCATCTATCGGAGCCAGTACTTTATGAATTTATCTTGTTCGTCACTCCATCTTACTCTTTTTCAGCCACAATTTTGCATATGATCTCTGCAGATCTACGTTGTGAGTTGCCATGTCCAGCAATTATCTGACATTCTTGTAACATGTCCAGCCCATTGCCATTTGAGTTTTCTGTTTCTATGATATCTTAGACTTCTATTTTTTCTCTAATATACTGTGCCGTCTTGTGATCTCTCCATGTGATATTGAGCATGGTTCTCTCATGTGCACGTTGCATGGTTCTCAGTTTGAATGTCAATTTTTTGGTTAGGTTCCATGTTTCAGCTCCATAGGTGACTATTGGTAGAATACAATGGTTGTATACCCTTCTTTTCAGGACTAATAGGATTTGTTTGTTCTTGAAAGTCTAGCTTGCTCTACTGAAAGCTTGCCAACCTCGTGTGATTCTTCGCTTGATTTCTTTTTCTTTTGATGACTTCATGGAGACTCACTGTCCTCGGTAGATTTAGCGGTCTACTTATTCCATGAAAGAATAACAGACTAAAGTTGAATCCTTTAGAATCTAATGAAGAATCTGATCAAATAACAAGAGTCTGGAGTTGCCTTTGCTGTTGATCAGTTAAAATAGCGCGCTGGAAATTGATAATGAAGTTAATATAAACGAATTATCTTACTTCATTTTTTGGCGAGCATATATTTTAAATATAACTTTATCTCATTATTTTATCATAAAAGCTGTATTCTTTTCACCCAACGATCTCCGGGGAGCAGAAACAGGTCGACATTGTTCACAAAATTAAGTTTTTGTTCAAACCGAAATGTCTCCATATAATATTAATGTTTTACCTAATATTGATAGATTTGATCAAGATTCTCGGTAAAAATTTATTGACTAATCCTGAAAAACCATTTAGGGTCGTATGAACCAAGGTTGGTGACCATCGATGTAACGTCACACCATAGGACCATAGCAAAGTTTCGTCTGAAGTATAGCTCAATAGCGATGATTTATTCAAAAATTATACCTGGTTATGTTGATGTTTGTATGCATACAGCCTCCAAAGTCAACAAAATGTTATTCTATGTTCTTTAAATGTTTGGTAATATTTTCCATTAAACAATTACAAATTCAAATTTTTCTGTGGGTGGGCAACTTTTTCTTTATGATTTGAAAACAAAATCATAAGTAGCTAAATACTCTACTGTTTCGTTAGATATGTTTGATAGCCTATTCCGTTAAAGAATATTGAAAATTCAAGTTCTCGAAGATGTGCTACTTTCTCTTTGTAAAGGAAACCCTGCGTAGTTCAATACTTCAAATATTTGGCTATATTTTTTATTTAAAAAAATTACAAATTCTTTTGAAGAGTGGGGAACTTTTTAATGTTTCATAAAGGTATTCATACGTTGTTCAATACATTATGAATAAACAGCCTCAAAGCAAATGTTATAAAGTGAGTCCCTTGAATCCCTAACTATGGCTCCACGTATCACATTGATACTTACTCGGCTCATTTGTGATTTGTAAAATTGACTTAGAGGCGACAGGCACCCAATGTGGCATCACTCACTTCACCCTGTGCTATTTTACCCATAGTTTGGGGGATATAAGAGCATAACAGAGAAGTGAACACAAACTGTCCCAATTGGAATGTAAAGTCGGGTCGCTGAATCCATTTTCTGTACCGTTACCTGCTCGTCCCCCCTGTACATCTTCCTCTGCTGTTTTCAGCCATTTTTTTTTTTACTCTCCCGATCGACTAACCTTCAACAAATTCAAGTTGTTTCATTTGCTACTGATTACTGCAATATTTGTCTGTGATAAACAAACGCTCTGAAATTTATTGAATTAAGGAAAACTAATTTAGTTTAATTAAGCAAAATAACAAAAAAAAAACTGACAAGACATGTTTGTTTTGAAGTTGGAAACAGAGTTTCCTCAGTCTATTTAAAAAATTCATTTTACATGCAAACAAATCTCATTTTTTCCTAACAGAGACGAATCTACCAATATCATAAGTAAAGTGAAACCAAATCATCATTGGCACCAATTTTCATGATTAAATAAGAATGTCCATGTTGAAAAAATAGAAGAGATTGAAGAGGTCTAGTTTTGGATTTTTCGCAATGACAACAAGTAAAAAGACTTGCCATCATAGTCAATAATCAAACAACCGTAGCGTCAAAATTGGAAGGCATATTAAAAAAAATCTATCGAAGAATGAATATGGTCAGAATAAATTCTGAAAACAATTGAAAAACATCTAAAATATAGTAAAAAGATATCTGGAATCTGGAGAATCTACACATTATTAATAAACCCGTGAAAATGAGACCCCCAAAAAGGTAAAAAAATTTTTTTTTTAATTTTTAGTAGGCCTCTAGTGGAGTACTGCTGCCAAATTTCAAGTCTGTAGACAAAACAGTATGATCAGGAGCGCTGTAACACACAAACAAACACTTAAACACACGCATATGAAAAAGGATAGAACCCTTCGCCATATTTGATGGCTACGGTGGATCATTTAATGTTGCCATTAACTTTCGTATAGACATAGACGTAACCACATCAATTGAACAACCGTAGCCACTAAAGGTGGCGAATGATTCCAGGGTTCACCAGAATCTAGAGGTTTCTAGATGTTTGTTTATTTACTGTATTTAAGATATTTTACCGTGGAAACGTCAGTGATGTCATGATTAGAATTTATTCTGACCGTATTTATTCTTCTGACCGCATTTATTCTTTTTAACCTGACTTCAGATTTTCAAGTCACGCTTATTCAATTATTAACTGTCATGGCGAGTTAGTTTCAAATGTATATCCCCTGATTATAGAAATACAAAACCCTAACACACACACACGCACACACATGCTCAGGTGCGCACGTCTGCATTTATCTGTTTGGTGGATGAGATTGTTGTGTATTCCCAACCGACGTATTGGTTCGTGTTTGGGTCCGGGTAAAACCAAGATTTCGATTATTAAACCTGCCAATACAGTTTTATTAAACTGGGAACCATGCAATGTGCACGTGAGAGAATCATGCTCAACATCACATGGAGATATCACAAGACAGTACAATGTATTAGGGGAAAAGAGGAGTCAGAGCCATCATAGAATCCATTAGAAAACTCAAATGGCAATGGGCTGGACATGTTACAAGAATGTCAGATAATTACTGGACATTACAACTCACAACGTAGATCTGCAGATATCATATGCAAAATTGTGACTGAAAAAGAGTAAGATGGAGTAACGATCTAGATAGATTCATTAATTACTGGCTCCACAATGCCCATGATAGATAGGTCTGGCGAATCTTGGGGAATGTCTATGTCCAACGATGGACGCTGAAAGGCTGCTGCTGCTGCTGCTGCTGATGATGATGATGATGATAGTTTTTAACGAAGGGAAATTAAAAGATGCGTATTCTTTCTATTATCGAATTTTTGGGTTCTGGATGATGATAGATAAGTTTGGTGAATCTCGGGGATTATATGCGAAACCGTTACCGACAGAATATATGGTGGCGAGTCGAACGAGACAAGTTCAGAAAATATTATCTCCCATGTGATAGTGATCTGGCGAATCCTGGGGAAGATCCATGTCCAACGACGGACGATAAAAGACTGATGATGATGATGATGATGATGATGATGATGATGATGATGATGATGACGACGACGATAGAAAAGCTGTGCCACACATGATATTTGCACAGGCATTCAGTGTGCACATTGTTTTGTCACCAGGGGAAAAATTGCGCAGTTTAAAATCTTTGTGCGCATTGATTTCTAAATATCTGAGGGACTCCTGCATCTATGTGATAGATTCTCTTTGGGAAGAGACTCGGCGATGCGTATTCTATTCATGGGGAATACCGTTGGGGTAGGAGCTTGAATATCACGATGTGGGTAGAATCAGGCAAAGTTTTGATAGTGAGAAAAGTTGTCGTGAAAGAAATAGTTGACAGTTTTATTTGCCATGAGAGAGAGACTGCGTCAAAATTACCTTGAAACCGTCCCAAATTTACATGTCCAGAAATATTCAGCGAGCACAAAAAATTGCACAACATTAGATTTCTGACATGGCGACCAAAAATTAAAGCGAACATTGCCCATTTCCCCCTCCCTGCTCCCTGCTCCCTACCCCCAGCACGTTGTCTACTAAAAAATTAGCGGAAACCTTGTTCGTGATCACAGTCCATTTGGGACCACGTTTTCGGACAAATCCGACATGCCATGCAACCTGAACAAAGATCGCTGCTATTTGATATTTCATAAAGACCGTGTTTATGCGAATTTATGTGTCCCTATGCGCATAACTGGAAATACTAGGATGTATAAAACAATCTCTTGCGGTCAGGCCACGATGTGGGAGACTAACAATAAAAGACTATCAAGGCAGATGCTTGACATACCGTGACGTTTCGTCAGTGGAACTAATCGCTCTCAAAGGAGAACAGAATTTCAATCATGTCCAAAAGAAGTGTTCCGTGACGATCAGCCGCGTAATTGTAAAAATGGATTTTCCATAATCTATAAATATATAATTCTGAGCGCTAACCGGAACGCGATGTTTAGCAAGCTCCACTTGCTATGCTGTTTAAGCACAGTCCATTTTATGAGCTCCACTATTGTGGCCTTTTACCAGTCTAAGCTAAGGTTCGTGAATAATTGAACACCTTTTGTATTGCAATGGTTGACAAGCACGCCTCTCAGGAAAATTGGCCAGTGTAGTGAGTATTGCGGCCTTTTGCTATTCTAAGCAAAGGTTCGTTAATAATTGCATACCTTTTATGTTGCTATGGTTAACAAGCAAGCGTCGAAGGCAGATGGGCGAGCGTAGCGAATATGATCACTATGTGATGGCTTTGAGTCAGATTTAGCTAAGCTTGGGATGTAAATATGATTTGCATGTCTTTCATAGCGTGATGGTTAGCAAGCCAGTCTCGCAGAACAGCTGGCTAACGTAGTGAGTTCCATCTCCAATGGGTGCCCCAGTATAACTGTCTTGTGCCAGACTAAGCTGTGCTTGGTGGACAATTATAACTGGTTCGTTTATTTTATAGCGTGATGGTTGGCAACCTCATCTCGTAGACCATTTGACTAGATTAGTCTGTTTGATCCTTAAAAGAGGAGGAAACCAAGCGAAGAATCACTCTGGGATGGTAAGCCTTCGACAGAGCAAGCTCAACCTTCAAAAATAAGAAGATTCCATTAATCCTAAAAAGAAGGGTGTATAACCAATGAATTCTCCCGATAGTCACTTATGGAGCTGAAACATGGAACCTAACCAAGAGACAGACCTACAAACTGAGAAGTATGCAACGTGCACATGAGAGAATCATGCTCAACATCACATGGAGAGATCACAAGACAGCACAGTATATAAGGAAGAAAACGGGAGTCTGCGACATCATAGAAACTATTAAAAAACTCAAATGGCAATGGGCAGACCAAGTTGCAAAAATGAAAGACAACCGATGGACATCACGTCTCACAACATGGATCCCCAGATATCACATGCGAAACTGAGGCCGACAGAGCACAAGATGGAGAGATAAACTAGATAAATTCAGGAAATGCTGGCTCCGCAACGCCTATGATAGAGAATTGTGGCGAATCCTGAGGAAGGTCCATGTCCAACAAGGGACGTTAAAAGACTGATGATGATGATGATGATGATGAGTATCCCCAGTATTGTTACCTTGTTCCAAAGCTAAGTATAACAAATAAATATCAATTTTGGATGTACCCAATGGTAGTAGTCGAATTATTGTGCACAAAAAACTGGATGACTCGGTGTAAACAAAGACCAAAAGAAGATGAAAAAATTAAGTCAAGTCAAAAATCATACTGCGCTGATAAAGAGATTATTTCAATTCGTTACAATCCTCTCGAATAACAGAGGGAGCAAATCCTATCCCAATGTTTCCACCTGCGTAGGGTGTATCCAGTTAGTTGCTGAGAGCAAAGTGAAATTTGTCCAAATAAAGAGTTTTCCACATTCTTACCGGGAATCGAACGCGGATCTTTCTGCGTGCGATGCAGACGTGCTAACCATATAACCATCCGAAATTCCGACAACCTGAAGCGATCACGTCTATTATTACTTTTAGGTGTAAACAAGTTCCAAAAATAAAGGGAAAGATAGACTGGTAAAAAAATTAGTAATTATAACGATACTTCATCTAATGAATTTGGTTAACCTGAGACTATTATTGTATTGTTTGTGTGCGTCTCATTCCGTCTCTCTCTCTCTCTCTCTCTCTCTCTCTCTCTCTCTCTCTCTCTCTCTCTCTCTCTCTCTCTCTCTCTCTCTCTCTCTCTTTCCACGTTGGCCACAGTCGTTTTCTTTCAATATTAACAGCGACCAAGATCGAAATCGCAATTATCAGTAATGATTCCATAGATATGAAAATCGTTCCAAGACAAATCGTCCAATCCAAATAAGTGGCCTCCTCATCCTCACCCTCAATGATCTTTATTACTTACACCTATAGAGAGGGGAGCAAGGAGAAATGGGGGGAGAGAATGAAATCAAGAAAGAGGGTGGGTCTTGATTCGCAAGAAATGGAGAAATAATAAAAAGGAAGAGAGAGAGCAAGAGAGAGAGAGAGAGCAAGAGAGAGAAAGGGGTGGATGAAAGGCAAAGAAGGAGTAAGCCTAGATGCACAAAATATACCTATATATATATATATATATATATATATATATATATATATATATATATATATGTGTGTGTGTGTGTGTGTGTGTGTGTGTAAAGGTTCATTCATGAGAACGGAACAGCGAAGTGAAACAGGAGAGAAATAAGCTGATAGAGATCGAGAGAGAGTGAGTGTGTGTAAGAGAGAGAGAGAGAGAGATAAAGAGAAAGAGAGAGAGGGGGATAAAAAGTTGTGGTCAGAGAAAGGAGACATAAATATTCAAGATGCCCCCAAGTGTTTAAACACAACTACACATAAGTAAATATTCATAGACAAATAAAACCGCCAATCATTAGATCATTCGGGTACAGACAAGTACACAACCACATCGGTACAAGATATAAATTGCGCACTCATTAGAACGTACACAAACAGTCACACACATACATATACACACACCAGTGTAACGTACACACACATACACTCAGCAGGATGTAAACACACTTACACACAGGATGTCAGCACAATATACCCACACGCACACCAGTATAACTTACGCACACAGAATCAATAGAATGTACACATACACACTAGTGCAATATACGGACCAAATGGCAAACAATGAATTCCAGAACCAAAATATTCGATCTTCATATAAGCACACCAGTACAATGTGCATGTACACATTCAGTAGAATGTACGCACGCACACACACACTAATATAGTACTATTTACATACTCATTCAGTATAATGTATATACGAATACCAGCACATTGTGCCTTCACATACCAGTACAATATACACATACACCTCACCTGCATAATATGCATACACGCAAATCAGTACTCACATATCTGTATATGTGCATACGCGCCCCCATTACAATGTATACACATTGATACCAGTACAATGTACTCACACATACACCAATAGAGTGTATCCACACACACACAAGTAAAATGTACACACACACATTCAGTAGAATGTAAATACGCATTCCACTACGATGCACACCCACACATCCATCACAATGTACACACATGCCACCATTCAATATTCAAATGCGCACACCACTACAATATACACACACACTTATACAATGCCCCCATACACCACTATTCAATATACACGCGTGTATACCAGTTCAACTTTCACACACGCACAACGGTACAATGCACGCACAGACACTCAGGAGAATAAATATGTGCATAACAGTACAATATACACACAGGCCATCAGTACAATTTATACACATGCACAATATAAAACACATGCATACCAGCACAATATAAATACGCACCATGTGTACAACACACATACACACCACTAATGCAATATTTAAAGATGCATAACACTGCAATAGACACACATGCACACCAGTACAGGGTACATGCACACACCAGTAAAATGTACACAAACACATTCAGTAGAATATACACTCACACATACCAATACAATATAAACACACACAACCAGTATAATGTATGCATACACGTTTAGTATAATGTACACACACATACCGATACAATTTAAACACATCTACTTATACCAATACACTATATACACACACCACCATAACAACGCATACATACATACAAACACACATGCATACACACATTCAGTACAACGTATACTAATGAGATAGTAAGCAATGATTAACTGAACTGTACGATGTACACATACATACTAGTAAAATATCCGAACATACCAGTACATACAGAAGCCACCAATACTGTATACGCACACGCCACCAGTACAATGTGCACACACCCACACACACATACACACATACACACACACACACACACACACACACACACACACACACACACATTCCGGACAACGTACACAGAGGAGATTGCAAGCAATGACTTTACAGAGGACCACCTACAGTCTGGCTGGAGTGGTCAATGGCGGATACTTGTAGGATATAGACTTTAATTTCCGGCAGGAAAGTTTCAATAAAAATGGCGCCTCAAGGAATTATAGAAAGAAGAAGGTGGGTGCGTGTGTGTTTGAGGGAAAGTGGGGGGATGAATATGTACGAAGTGCATACAATGAAACAGCGGGTGGTGAGTGTGAGTGTGAGGGAAAGCAAGAGAGGGAAAAATGAGAGACGAGCATACAATGAAAGAGAGGGTAAAGAGTGAGTGAGATAGAAAGAGAAAGAAGGGAAATGAGACGAATGCATGAAATTAAGGAGAGGGTGATGAGTGCGTGATAGTGAAGTTAGAGAGGGAAAATGAGAGAAGTGCATACAATAAGAGAAAAGGGGTGGGGAAAAGGGTGTGTCTCTGCATACTCATCCATTGCCACGCTTGCGCAGTACACAGACCGACGTCGTACATGCACAGAACCAACATCATTATAGGGACGGAATAGGGTGCTTGAAGGAGAAGAACTGAGCAGGAGTGACTACTTGCATTCATTCCTCCCCCATACACGGTCTTATATACACGGGGTGAGTATTTACAGTTACCACCGCCCGTCACAGATAGCAATGCATTCTCAAAGATTCGCATTACGTGATATGCATTTTGCCTATGTACGTAAACGTGACCCGACAGTTCCACGGAAGACAAATTGGTGCACGACGAAGTAAGGGCCAAGAAAAACAAACCATGGACTTGAAGGAAACCTATTGAGATACAAAAATTAAATTAAAAAATCTATTTACCACTGGAGTTGAGGTCTGCAGGAACAAACTGGAGTTAAAACGATTTTCAACAAAAATGGCTGACAAGTCCAAGTCTTGAAGCGTACATTCATTCTCGCTTAGGATGGAACAAAATAAACGGCATCCTGTGACGCGTTAGTACCATAGGCTTTTTGCATCGTTCTCTTCTGTTCATGTGCACATCTATAAATCATTTAAAAGCTCTGTCTCTTCTTTCAGGGATTTGAATTTTTTTGATTACTTTTATTTCTCGTCTTTTTTATGAGCAAAAATGGATAAACTTTTTATAAGCACGGATGATTTAACTTTTTAAAAGCATATATGAATAAACTTTTGATAAGCAAAGATGATTAAATTTTTATAAGCAAAGATGATTAACTTTTTATAAGCAAAGATGAATTAACTTTTCTCAAGTAAAGATGAATTAACTTTTAAAAGCAAAGATAAATAAACTTTTTATAAGCACGGATGATTTAACTTTTTAAAAGCATATATGAATAAACTTTTGATTGGCAAAGACAAATAAACTTTTTATTAGCAAAGATGAATTAACTTTTCTTAAGCAAAGATGAATTACCTTTTTATAAGCAAAGATGAATTAACTTTTAAAAGCAAAGATGAATAAACTCTTGATAAGCAAAGACAAATAAACTTTTTTATTAGCAGATGAATGAACTTTTTATAAGCATAGATGAATAAACTTTTCTTAAGTAAAGATGAATTAACTTTTTATGAGCAAAGACAAATAAACTTCTTATTTGCCAAGATGAATTAACTTTTTATGATCACAGATGAATAAACTTTTATAACCAAAGATAAACAAACGCTATTTTCCTATCTTTCTGTTCGATTATTTAAGACAGCCATTGTGCTACCAAAACCACTGGCAGCAACAATGCTTGAAAACTGGAGTCAGCTTCAAAACGGACTGTATGTCGTTGGTTCAAAACATCAGATTCTATTTTTGTTATCTTAACCTCCAGGTTGAGCCTAGTCGTGGTCACAAATCGTCACTCGACAATGAAAAATTGAAGACAATCGTCGAGTCTTATCCGGGATCAACAAATAGACGTTGGGGGCAAAGCTGGGGGCAGCCCATCCATCGTTCGGAAGATATTGGCACAAATCGGCAAAGTGAAGAAAAATGCAGAATTCGGTTCTCCATTATTTCACAGATGATAGGCGGCTGGCATTTGGGGGACTTGCTGCAATTAGCGTGCTCGTTTGGAAAAAAGAACCCTCTTCTTGATCAAGAGTTGTGCTGTATCATAATTGCAAACATGGATTTATTTGAGTCGACAACCCCCAAACCATTACAAAACCAAATCTTCACCTCCAAGAAAAATTGTTGTCTTTTTTATATGATATACGTGGTATGTGTGCCACGACCTCAAGGGAATTTCCCGCTGGATTTCAGTTTATCAGTACTGCTGAGATAATCAGATGTTTAGTAAAAACTGATCCACTTAGGTATCGAGGTCTTGCCCCCGCCCCATATTCACCGGACCTATCCTCTACCGATTACCGCTTTTTTCCCAGGCTCAAGAATTATGTACGTGCCAGCAGGTACCTACTAATGCGGCCCAGGTCGAAAATGCCTTCCGGCTATTTATCGACTCAAGTGACCCGAGTTTTTTTTTTATCGTGATGGAATTCACTGTTGGGTCGTTGGCAACATTGCAACGTTGCATCGATTCTAATGGCGCTTACTTCGACTGATAGAATCGTGCTTGAGCCGGGTTATGACGTTTTGGGGTTTGTAGTTCAAAATGTCCATTTATTTTGTTCCAAACTGATACATACAAATACATTTATAACGGATATAGACTTTACTTTCACTAATCCATACGGTACGTTAATGAGAACTCGGCTTATGATGAAAAAAAAAAGTTTCTTTCAGCCAAAATATTCATTTTTCAACTTGATCTCCTTCCTTTTCAGTGCACCTAATTCAGTGGAGAACATTTATCACATAGATCGAACGATATACAGTGAAAATTTAAAATCAAATTCAGACAATGACTACGCGTAGGACTGCAGACATTGACGCATCCTTATATATATATATATATATATATATATATATATATATATATATTGTATCGTCCACAGACAGCTGTTTCGTTGAATTATAACTCTTCAGTGTGGCTATAGACACTCCATTATCCCATCCAGTACCACAAGGTGAGATTGAAACCCTCGCTTTATGACCTGGAGGCCGGTATTCTACGGCTGAGCCACGGAACTGGACGGTCAGTAAGACTGAATTTAAGCTATATATTTATTCAGCTTAGATTCCCCATACACCAGAGTACTCTATTCCTATGGAAGAGCATTATAAACATTAGCAGAGCATTACAAACTCTAGAATTGTGGCTATGCTATATCTCACCAGAAACCGATGAGTCATTACACATCAAATGATGATGTACACAAAAACTAATGACGAATCAAACCACTACAAAAATATCAGTATCACATTTCTTCGATACGATGGATAGAACAGAATATACTTTATTTCACAGAACAAACAATAACATATCTATCTTTTGTATATCTATTCCTAGGAGAGAAAACTGTTAGATTCAAGATAAAGATGATTGATTTTAAAATTGTTTTCCTTGTAGTCAGAGAACCAGGCAATATGCACCTGAGAGAATCATGATCTTCACTCGGAGAAATCATAAGTTTGCACAGTATATCAAAGGAAAGACAGGAGTCCGAGACATAGAAACTGTTTGAAAAAAAATCTCAAATGGCAATGGGCTGGACATGTTGCAAGAATGTCAGACAACTGCTGGACATCACAGCTCACAACGTTGATCCCCAGAGATCATGTACAAAACTGTGACCAATAAAAAGTAAGATGGCGTGATGAGCTAGATAGAAAGAACTGGCTCTGCGATGCCCATGATAGAGAGGTCATGGCAAATCTTAGGGTGGGTTTGTGTCCAACGACGGGATGATGATGATGATGATGATGATGATGGTGGTGGTGGTGGTGATGATGATGTTGATGATGATGATGATGATGATTTTGTTTGATTTAGACTTAAAACATGTCTTATCTATTTTATTTTGTAAAAAATGAACCTTTCACTCATAAAGGAGTTGAAATGGGAAAACCCTTTGAATAATATCCTACAGAGAAATGAATTCTGTTTTTTGTTGTTTTTATTTCTCTCTTTTTTTTTTTTTTTTTTTTCTAAACCTTCGCCCGATTTTAGGAACTTTCCCCGGGTCACCCTCACAGATACCCAATCGTAAAAAGATTATGTCCACTTCAAGAGCTTCTCACTCAAACAGTATCCTAAGTATTTTTTCTTCTTCCTGTCATCCATAGCATATTTGGTCATGTGTATGCAGTGAGCATATCTATTGCTGTTATAGGAATGTCAGAATGATTGCTAGAAATGCGCTCGGTCTTCGGATGTCCCCGAAATTGCTTTTTTACATGTTCTTGTTTGAATAAAAAAAAACATTACTCAACAAGAAAGCTGACAAACAGTACCGATTTTTCGTCATTTTATCTTCAGATATATAAGAATATATGCTGAAAATATGAAAGTCGTGCTTAACTGCCCACATGGTCAAATGAGGACATGAAAAAAGGCAATTTTGAGAACTCCCGAGAATGGGCATCGACATTTTACGTTTGGGGGTCGGATGGAATAGTTCGTTCGGTAAAGTGCATTAAGTGAAATTCAAAAGATTTTAAATTTCAAAACTATTAAAGACCCGATATTTTGGACTTCTCCATAAGTTTTTTTTCTTTTCTTTTTTTTTTTTTTTTTTTTTTGAATACCTGTGGGTTTTTTCTGCAGAATCAGAGAGGATGACCTAGGGAGCCTAAGGTGATTTGATATGGAATGACTCCTTTTAGATTATAATGATACGAGGGGTTTTAACCGTAGTTTATATATATATATATATATATATATATATATATATATGTATATATATATATATATATATATATATATATATATATATATATATATATAAAGTGTGTGTGTGTGTGTCTATTTTGTGGATGTGAAGTGATCCGATATAATGTTAATGAAAGTGACAATTGGAAAGTGAAAAGAAAAACTTATATCTATGTAGATGAGAGCAAAATTTGCTTTGAAATGAAATACAAACACTTCCCTCCAAGCTCCTACTAAAAAATGAGCAACACAGAAATACCCCATTTCTTTCCTCGACCTCAAACATGTAAACAGCAAAATTTTCTATGGACTGCTGCGAATTTTTATATCAGAAATAGATGGCTGGCACCCGTCAAATGCATCGACACATGACCACGGATTAACAAAAAAAATGAGACATAAAACGTACTTTCTTTTAAATATTTCTATTCACCTTCCAATTGTCACTTTCATTAACATATATATGTGTGAGTCTGTATGTGAGTAAAATGACAATATCGAAACACCGTTCAAGACAAATGACACTTTATTTCTACGTCTCGCTCATTACGAGCTTCGTATTGGTATGTGTACCATGACCAAAGGGGAATTTAAATTATCTGTGCTGTTGAGATAATCAGGTGTTTAGTATAAGGTTAATTTAGACTTTGATTGATCGGAGAATTCATGTCAAAAGAAGGGAGGTATATGTTCCTGTTAGCACCGTGTGACTGATGGTACTGGGGTATTTGAGAATATGTGAGTTTATTGTTTAATAAATTTTATTTCTGTTTTTCGAAATATATATATTCAACTCATACGTTTTTAAGGGATATAAGTATGATAATGTACAATTTACTTATATTCATGTATAGATAGGCACATCAATAAGTCAGCTGACTAATAATGAAGAAATAATGAATTATATAATAATTAGTTTTAAAAGATCATTAAAAATGGCAGTGCTCCTTTCATGAGAATCGAAAAACATGTAATGAAAAAGATATAATGAATACTGATAATTTCAGTCAAAATTAATTCAAGCTAATATCAATATTATCCAAGAAATTCAGACAACGTAGCCTAACACAGCAAATATCTGAATTTTAATCAGAAATATTCACTGAACAATGTTCAATTAATGTGCTTTGTGAAGAGGCGATGGATTGACAACGTTGGAGATTAAGGTAAAAAATAAATATTTGCGTAAAATATTTTTCATCATTAGGCTACAAGCCTATTGACAAACCACCTGAGAAATACAGACACCGAAAGACCAATTACTACGTCAGCAACGACAGATCTGCCTTTCAAAAAAGCTATAGAATTTTACCATTAGACGATACGATATATTTGTGAGTTGACTGTAACTACAACTTGGCATTCTTTTAACAACAACACCGTGCGGCTCGATTTTAGTTCCTGGGTATTGAAAGTTATTTTCTGATAACTTATGAATGAAAAGTATAGAATATGGCTATTAATTCCTTTCAAACAGAGCTTTTGTGACCAGAACAGTAATATTCATACGTAGTTATTTTTTTTTTACTTAATGTGATTAAAATATGTACATTCGCCCGTTGTCCAGTTGGGAAATAAGTAGAAATAAAAATCTCTCTGTCCTGGTCATAAAAGCAAAGTCTGAAGGGAATAATTGACATCCTCTATGCTTTTTACACATAAGCAATAACAAAATGACTCATATCACTAAGGAACAAACAAGCATATATATTTCACAGTGTAATATTTCAAATCAACTTTCAAGGAAAGGTTGATTTGCTATGATATAACTTCTGTCCAATAATAGTTGTAACATTAGCATATACATTTTATGCACAAAGTATAGCAACTATAATGGGACTGGGGTAGTAATTACTATAATAACCAAGATACAAAGCTACGAGAGATACAATGCGTAACTCAGACGGCTTTCAGGCGACTTCTGACTCATCCGTCCTGTAATGTCATCACAAGTCTTTTATCGTCTGTCGTTGGACATAGACCTTCCCGGGATTTGCCATAACTCTCCATCTTGTATTCCGCCGGCCTCGGTTGCGCATGTGATCTCTGGGGATCTACGTTGTGAGCCGTGATGTCCATCGATTGTCTACCATTCTTGCAACATGATGAACCGGTTGCTACTAGAGTTTTTCTAGTGGATTCTATTCTCGGGCTCCTGTTTTCTCTCTGATATACTTTGCTGTCTTGTGATCTCTCTATGTGAGGTTGAGCATAATTATTTCCTGTGCACGGTACATGGTTCTCAGTCTGCAGGTCAGTCGCTTAATTAGGTTCCATGTTTCAGTTCCATAAGTGACTATCGGGAGGATGCATTGGTCATATACCCTTTCTTTTTAGGATTAATGGGATTGTCTTGTTTTTCAATGTAGACGACATCAAGTTTATTTATGAGATGTGGCAGGCCTTGTTGTCTCTTTCTTGGAATTACTTGGTGTAATCAAGCAACAGAAATAAGATGAAAGACGAACTAACCAAAAATCAATGATAATTACAATGCGACATCCAAGAAATTCGGTAAACTTAGTATTCGGTCAATTAGTACTGATAGGACTAAAAGACAAAGAATAAGATGAAATAAAAACTAATCCCAAATCAATAATAATGACAAAGCTTACTCTATCCAAGAAATTCGGACAACTCCAGACTATTACGTCTATTACTTCTGCCAGGGGTAAACAAGAAACGAAAAATAAGGTGGAAGAAAAACTAGCCAAAAATCTATAATTATATACCTGAAACACACGATAGATGTTGATAACTTCAATTGTATATGATTGATACAAGCTAATATAATTCTGATTTATTATTTTATTAGATATAACATGGTCAACCATTATTGATTTTTTGATTAGAATTTTCTTTCATCTCCAGTTTTTGAGTTGCTTTTTATTGCAACTTAATCAGACCGTCAATCTCAAGCCGGGTTTCTTAACATGAGGTATCCATAGCCCCCGGGGTAGGGGAAACAATTTCTTGTGGTATGGGCTGCGATAGGAGAAGATTGAAATACTATTATTATAATAAAATATGCATTCATACTGTTGACATTGAGTCTAAGTATTTCTAGTAATAGTTAGAAATAAGTTCGTTTTAAAGTTGTAATTTGCTAGGTTGTATTATTCATTTGTATATAAAGAACAATGATGATAATACTTATATTGATAGTCGGGTGAAGGGGTTTCAGGACGTAATGTGCGATGCACTGGGGGCCTGAGACCGTAAAAAGGTCAAGAACCCTTGGTCTACAGCTTTATTTCTGATCTTCGGTCTGCGCTATTAACTCTGATTTATGATATGAGTAAATTGCAATAATAAGGAACTACAAAATTTGAGTTGAAAGAAAATACCAGCAAAAAAATTAATAATATCCAATAATACAAGCCGTGGTACAATGATAAAAAAAAGAGAAGTAGGAACGAAAGGCTGCTTTGAAGAATTCCGAAATTTAACTAATTTCAGATACTTTTAAGTATTTGGACGTATATTGGCTAATTTTCCGTATCGGTGAATCGTTCAAATAGACAATTTTGATAGTATGTAGATAATGAGAGAACGTCGTCTCAAAAAATAAAGAAACACCGTTTTCAAGCATTCCCACAGCACTACACCACTGGTAACCACCAAAGCCTTGTAGTAGATTTCTGAAAGTGTAAAGATCATTTGCCCTCAAGCGATAAGTATTTGAGGTAAGTTTGCTCATAAGGTTTCCTACATCTTAATGAATGAAAGATTTTAGCGGCAGTGTAGACCAGGGATCAGCAACATTTTTACCTCTGGTCGTGTATTAATGATTAAGTGGTTGACCAGGTGAATTCCATAAAAAAAATCTTGAATTATGGAATAAATATGGGATATCAAATAAATCAAGTTATATTTTGCCTCAAAGCAATGAACAACGTATGCTGAAAAATTATTTGTGCTTAGCCAAGGTTTCTCTACCAGATGGTACCTGATGAAGGTCGTAGAGTACAACGGCCGAAACGTTGTATGAAAAACAAACAAGATGAGGATAGTCCGAAAAATAATATATTAAAAAAAAATATTAACCAAGATTGTCATTTTGCCATCGAAGAACTCAATTTAGTTGATCTTTTTTAATTAAGACATCTTTTGAATCTATTAAAAAGACACTAAGTATCTTTAAACAGAAAATAAGCATAGTGTCCCAATACTTGCTCACGGGCTGGTCAAAATCTCTTTGAGACCCGGATGTTGAGGACCATAGGTTGCCGACCCTGGTCTAGACAACGGAACACAACTTTTCTGACGGGTGCATACAAAGAACATTTCAGTCTATGGTTGATCAAAGTCCAGTCAGAAGTGACCAAAGGTGAAATAAGGAAAGGTTGTGTGTTTCATTACTAAAGAGAAACTAAATTTCGCTAAACTCATATTGTGAAAAATAGAAATACGTAAGTTTTATATACATTTAAGATGTTATATGACCAACCCCGATAACCAATAAAACGTATTGCTGCGTGTTCCTACGGCAATACACCATTGAATTACAAGTAAGATTTTTAAAAGAAGTTGCGATTTTACAAAAGTCCATTCAATGAAAGAGTATTTCAAATCTGAAATCAGTCATCTTCGTCTCTCTTAGTGACTTTGTTTTAGAGTCAACTCATATCTATCTATCTATTAGAATCTGTCAATCAAAACTATCAACATCAACACAGATTTCTTCTGTTTCCAAGTTGTTCTGGCTTGCTGGCTAGCTGGCTAGCTGGCAATGTATGTATGTAAGCTAATTACTTACTCAGCGGGTACATCCGAGACAGAGTCCACCGTTGGTGCTCTTAATCTTGTTGATAGCTATAATGGATTTGTGGTGCCATTTTGGTACCGAGGTATGGCTCCCTAGCCTTTACTCAACTAAGTCACCTACAGGGTAGCAGCTTACACACACACACACACATACACACACACACACACACATACATATATATATATATGTGTGTGTGATGCATACAGGCCTCACCAATGGAGCTACAGGGCTGGAAAATTCAAATTTTTACTCCTTATTATATCTAGAAAAAAATTTTTCTTTAGTTTTTTTTAGATCACTGTCCAACAACGGGCGAGGGAAGTAAGCTATTTATTGAATGATCACCTCCTTTTAGGATTATTTTGATTGATCACCCCCAACACGACATGCTGAAAGACGTTTGGCACGTGACAGTTTCCATTGATTGATTCACCAGACCTCTCTATCTCTCCTTCTATCAATATATTCAAGCATATACGAGATGGTTCATACAGCTCCAAACATAAGAGGGTAGAATTTGCGCATACGCAAATTCTTTGCTACAATAATAGTCCGAGGGCAATACTGTACACAGAGACAACAGTATTTAGCAGCTGGAATAGTTGTATCATGTGCTAGCCTTACTTAAGCATCCAATCCGTTGCGCTGTGTCAACTATGTCCTTTTCCAATGTGACGAAATGTGTATGTCATGAAACGGGTACGAATGTGCATCCAGATAAAAGGAGATTACTTTCAACATCAATTGTAAAGTTTAAATGTATGTTTGATTAGCTTCTTTTTTTCTAATTTTTTTGTACTTTGTATCTTTGAAAAGAATAGTTTGTTGATTTAAAATACCGTATTGGTAAGACGAATTATCAAAAAAAAAAAGAATCCTCAACTCCCCTGCGCCGTAACATCCGAAGGTCAAGTTGTAGGAAATAGTTTGCCAACCCTCACTGACACCAGTCACGAGATACAGACTTTCGTGGACCCCTGACATACAATATGAGCCAAGCTAATTATAGTGTGCGTCTTGCCACTTGTAGCATCTTATCAGTCGGGAAATACGGTAGTTTAGATACAAATTGCCAAAAAGACGGTCGAATTCTTTTTTTTCTTTTTTTTTTTTTATTCGAAACGCCCAGTAGTTTTATTCTCATTTCAACAGGAGTGTATGCAGTGTAAAGAAGCGAGCTTCTTGCGGATTTCTCCAAATACACTAAAAATCAATAAACACCAATTCTGCTTCAAGGTTAACAGTTAATTTTGGTAGTCGGCGCCGGGCCGGAACGGGCGTCCGACGTATCGATCTGTTGGGCCAATGACACGGATACAAATCTGATCGATCAACCACTGCCCTCCAGTTCACAACACGACCAGTCCGTCCCTCTCCCGCCACTTCTCCTCTCTGATCGAACCAGAATCAAACAAGAATAGATTAAAGAAGAATGAAAATTCGTTCTGACAGGAAGTAATAATAAACCCGCCATGGGCGCCTACTGTGGCGCTACGGTAAACAAGCTTGTCTCACAAGCCAATTAGCGAGTGTAGTCAGTTCGATCTTTACGGATATGATGACCCCGTACCAAACTATGCTAAGATCAATAAATAACCACGAATAGGGAGCCTAATAAAATGTGATGGTTAACAAGTTTGTATCGCAGACGTTTTCAAGTTCAATCATGACTGGGCGCCCGAGAACCATCATCCAGTAACCAAGTAAGTGCTCCCACTATCCGAAAGTAGAGCGTTCGTATAAAAACCTTTCGTAAGACAAAAATTTTCTTAGCGTTCCCAGATCCCCAAAATGGTGATGATGGTATGTTAGGCTAAGTCATCGGAGACTAGGGTGATGGGAGGACAGAAGGCTTGGGTGTAGTAAAGCAGGAAAGATGGTTTGCGCTGCCTCTGTAACAGCTCACTGCAAAACAAACACTGGACGCTATTCTCATCATTTTTCGTAAAATCGGAAAGATGGCGTAAGGTGATCTTCCGAAAGCGGGGAATATTTGCAAAGCAATGTATTGCAATAGCTAACAGGCTTGTCTTCCACACCAATGAATTAATGAGGTGGATCCTCACTGGGCGTCCGACGACCATAACGTTGCACCAGACTAAGGTAAGCTTAGTAAAGAACCACCAATAGGGCGCCTTATCTAGTGCAATGGAGGGATCCCCTTTTTACTTTGCGTGCAATTCATTGAGGAACTTGTATTTAAACATATAGTATTATTAGGAAATTGAAAAGTGAATATGGAAAAAATTCCGTCCTTTATTAGATAGTAGTAAACCTTTTACTAAAATCCAATATTTGATTTTTTTTTCTAATTTAAAAAAAAGGCTAGCATTGTTGTGCATAACAGTTTTCCAATTTTTCCATTGCAAAATTACAAACGGCGACAGACAGTTTGTTTATTAACATCTCCAAGATATTTTAACCAAAGCGTTTTTCTAGATATCTTCTGTTCTGCAAAGTGTACACCCATAATTCTTTCTCAGATTTTCTTCCATTCTTTGTTCTTACTAATGAGATAAAGATTCTGACGATAAGATTAAATTCTTTACGATTTTGAAGTGCTTTTGTTTCGTTTTTATTTTCTCTGATAAGGTAACTCTAATCCCATGATGCATTGCGAGCAAGCCGATTAAAGGAAGAAATAACAGCGATGAATGACAACTTCAAAATCGTATCACATTTGATCGAAGGTTGGACTGGTTGGAGATACAGGAGACCAGGGAGTAGGGGAGAAAAAAAGGGGGGTGCAGCTTCTATGATATTCACTGAAATACAAAAACTGAACGATTTTTCGTAAAAGCGAAGAAGTGGCGTAAAGCGAACATTTGAAAAGCGGAGAATATTTGTAATTTGCTGAATGTGCGTATGTTTGTGTGCTGGCATATCTAACACTACTTTTGCGAGATGCCAGAGTGGTTTTAATCAAACTTTGTGCATTGTCCACAAGATTGGATCCTTCGACAAATTGTTCTTCAAAGATTTGGAACCAGAATTCCTTGGAATCTCTCCAAGATTAAAATTAAGCCCTCCAATGCCCCCAGCCACATAAAAAAAAATCAAATTCAAACTAGCTCTTCTAGAGTTTTATTTTACCGAAAGCAAATTGAATTACTCTCCAAAACGCTTTGAAGAATTTCTAAAAATATTCGTGTGTCTTTTAGGGTGATACACAGAATTGAAGAGATAAATTTATCGGCATTTTATTCTAGATATAAGGTCGAGTAACATAAATTTATTAGCTGTCCGATTTTCTTCTGCGAAAACTGAGAACATTACATTTATATTATACTTTGGAAGAGTCCATTTGAATAAAGTGGTAGTTGTGCGGAGTTTTTCGTTCTGAAACGCTCCATAACACGTAATCAGTTCTATTATCTGTTTCTCTCAGAATGATGTTATTAATTACAGAAAAAGCATTTGTTTGATGGCAACATATTTATATCAATGTGCTCGATGTATTTATGAAGGTGTCGTAATGATCTATCAAAGAAACCAGTTGACTGTCGAAAGCAAGCCAATGTATGAGTTTGGGTAAGCTGTGTGGCAACTCTCGTAGACTATTATTACTGTGATGAGTTCGAACCTTGCTTGATACCTCACATTTGTGGCCTTGTACCGCACTAACCAAAGCTTAAAAAATATCCCTATATCTGTCAAGAGCTCGACCCTTACTAGGTACTCCACATTTGTTGGCCTTTTGTCCAACTAAGTTATGAGCAAGATGAAATTATTCTCTTGACGAGAATCTCAAATAGTCAGGTCTGGTCAGTCACCCAATACAAACTGTCACGTGAATATCTTCTTTTTGGCAGTGTGTCGTGTTATGAGGCGATCAATTAAAAATTGGAAAAAAGAGTCGATCAATGAATAAGTTTTTTTCTCTCAGTTTTTGTCGGACGGTGATCACTAAAAAAAGTCCGATTTCACAACTAGAAAGCGTGAACACTGCCAGAGTATTTCAGCATAAGCTTACATTGTAAATTGATCCCCCCACTAAAAACTAATGGAGAATTTGAAAAAAAAAACTTTCTATACATAATGAGGAGTAAACGTTTAAATTTTCAGCCCTCTAGCTCCATTAGGTGCGATCTGTTCGTGTGACATATACATGTATAGCCAGCCACCCAGCCAGCGTTTCCAATTTTGATGTAATTTTTCAATTTTTCCATTCTGGAAGTCACTACCAAATTCTAATTAAAAAAATCTTAATTGGCAACAATAGATTTTAAAACAAGACAAAAAATCTAAATATTGTCAACACTAGACTCAAAGGAAAAGAGAAAATAAATAAACATCTGAATTAGCAACTCTGAGCCAAACCCTCTTGAAAACTAACGAAACCAATGTTAATATTGATTTTATCGATATTCGCAGTTTTTTTTTTTGTTTTTTTTTTTGGTTGGCGGTTTATAAAAAGCAAATAAATGACAGGGACAAACTTAGGAAGGAAGAAAAATCTGGTCATTTACCAAGATACCTGTCGGCCAATGACCGATCGATACATAACGGAGCCAGTAGCTGATCATCAAAAAATCGATACTTTTCCATTATCAGTCGGATCTTATTACTTTTGAAATTCATCGTCATTATAATTCTAATTATTCCCTTCGTTTAGCGTCCCTTCAGATTCAGTATGAACCACTTCCTATCATTACATTTTGAATTTGCAATCGTTTTCTGTCTTTTCATACGACCGTCACAATTATAGTACAGTAGACTCCCGTTATTACGGCAGCCTCGGGAAGTACCGTTATGGTGAATTTTAAGTTAAAATGGATGGATTTTATACGAAACGTATTCATCTTCATCATCATCATCATCCTTTTAGCGTCCGTAGTTGGATACAGACCTCTCCCAAGATTCGCCAGACCTCTGTATCATGTGCATCGCGGGGCCAGTGTTTTCTGAATTTATCTGCTCGTCATGCCATCTTACATTCTGTCGGCCAACATTTTGCATATGATCCCTGGGAATCCACATTGTGAGTGGTGATGTCCAGCAGTTGTTAGACATTCTTGTAACATGTCCAGCCCATTGCCATTTAAGCGTATTAACTTTTAAATACATTTTAACAGACTGAACTACTTTGTCAAGAGAAATAACTTCTGATTGAAATTATGTCCCTTAGACCATCAGGTGAATGTTTTTATATTCAATTCACGGTCCCATTATTTTTTATTCTATTGATTGAATAGTTCTTCTGACATTACAGGTGCTTAAGAGCGCTCTATGAATTTAAGAGTTAATGGCGAGAAACCAAAAAGTATAGACAAAAATCGATTTCTATTACCTTTTCAAATGCCCCATGTATTGGTTAGAGTTGATTGTGTGTCTCCACCATAACAAGAACAAGAACAATCCTCACCTGATTTAAGAGAGTAAACTCTTTGCTGTTTTTCTATCATGTCACGTTAAACCGAACCGTTGTATGGAATTAACATTTCTCTATCATGATTTGAAATCACAACCAAGTGATTGGTAGGTGGCTCTCTTACCAATTGAGCTAAACGTATATATCTACGAAAAAATATATACCATACGGAAGTTGAAGTAATCATCTTCCGTTGGAATAGAAGTAGGAATTGAGTTAGCCCCTGCTGCAGTCACGCTTGTTTTATCTCACGCTTGTTGCTTGTTGGTAAATGGTTAGTGGTCGATCGTAGTAAGATGCAACCTGAAGGCTTTTCGGGGAGGGCTGGGCACAACTCCTATCCTTGATTCATAGCTTCATTATTATCACACAGCTTAGAGTGTTCTCAGTTAGCTGCTGCGTGCACAGGGAAATTTGTCCTATTTAAGAGTTTTCAACACTCATTCTAGGAATCGAACCTTCTCCGTATGATGCGTACGAATCATTACATCATGTGAACCGGCAGCAGTAAAAGACTTAATAGTCAGTTGATAACAGATATAGACACGCACAAATATGGTCTAAGTGTATATATCTTGGAAATCGTTCTCCAATAAATTAAGCCTTTGACTGACACGTAATTAATTGGGTGCTTCCAATGAAGACAGAAAATGAGATATGGGAATTGATTTACATAAAAATATAAAAACCAGAGGAGACTTCAAAGTGAAGAATTTTACTTTTCTATCTCAGAAACTCTCCATACTAAAAATAATATTATCGTACAATATCAATATTTTTTTTTATTCAGTACGTGTGTGCGTTCACCGTATTGTGTATATAACCAGCTGTGAAAGCAAACATAAGTTGGTGTATGTACGCACGCAGTCAGAAAGAATGAAAGAGTGAGATGATTAATATCAGAGAGACATCGAGTACGAAGTTGATTGACGCAGTCTCTTACTTAAAGAAGGCAATAACCTTGTCAGAAACAGATGACACTGCTCTCTGACTGCATATATATATATATATATATATATATATATATATATATATATATGTATATATATATATATATATATATATATATATATATATGTATATATATAAAAGTATGTATATATATATATTGCTTGTTTCTTTGTTTTATGTTTAGAGCGCTCAATATAAAAATAGAGCTTATTTAGACAATTTTTTGAGAATATAATTAATTTTTAAAATGACTATATATATGTATATATGATTTCGTTGTAACCTATATAAAAGACTAATCTGGTTAAAAGAAATTTAAGATATCGATGGAGATGAAATGATGAAAGACGAGGATAATTCAGTCTAAGGTTAGTGATCTTGAAATATTCTGTCAACTTCGGTTGAATATATCGGTAGAAAATCGACTCGAGAATTTTTTTTTCAGACTAACTAGTATCAAAGATAATACAATAAGTTGATCTGCATGCAGTCTGAGATTAAAATCGACCTACAGGATTTTATATTCACATGGGTGAACACTCAAAAGAAGTGACACGAACAATGAGTCGTATCCGTTGTTATACTTACTGATCCCTTATCGTCAAATACGTTTTTTATGTAACCTACGTAAGCCCTTTGTTTAAAAAAATGACGTGTGGTATAAAATAACATCCATGTACAATACATAATTATAATACCTTATATAAGTTTAACAAACTACATTATGACCCACTCTTAAAAATGATACAACAAGCTAGATATTAAAATCATAGTTTGAGAGGAGTTGGGGTTTGATCAACACTGCTGGGGAGCCATATTAATCTAAGTGTTTTGTTTTTAAATCACCGAGACGATTACGTGGTAAACAACTGATGACTCCAACAAGAAAGATTCACAAATAGTACCATGATATCTAACGATGAAAAGCATAAAAATCTTTTGAAAAAGCTTTAATTTGCATTAACTGATACTTGGAATAAATTAACTGAAATGAAAGAAATTTTAATATATTTTATATCTTTAGAGTGTGAAGTTTCAAGCTTTCTAAAATATATATATATATATATATATATATATATATATATATATATATATATATATATATATATATATATATATATATATATATATTATTATTATTATTATTATTATTATTATTATTAAAAATGGATATAAAATCCGACAGGATATTCATGAATGCGTTAAAACAGCACAAGAGATCACAAGACACCACAAGAGATCACAAGACAGCACAGTGTATAAGGAAGAAGACGGGAGTCGGAGACATCATAGAAACTATTAAAAAAACTTATATGTCTATGGGCCGGCTATGTTGCAAGAATGAAAGACAACCAATGGACATCACGTCTCACGACATGGATCCCCAGAGATCACATAGGAAATCGAGGCTAACAGAACCCAAGATGGATCGATGAACTAGACAGATTCAGGAAATACTGGCTCCGCGACACCTGTGATAGAGAATTATGGCGAATCTTGGGAAAGGTCTATGTCCAATGACGGACGTTAAAAGACTGATTATGATGATGATGATGATGATGATGATGTATCATTTGAAATGCCCTACCGTTGTTATAAGAAAAACGGCTCACTTGGCCTTTTTCTAACGTCGACAATTATATACCAAACAGAACAGTTCTGACACGAACAGTGAGAACGAACAAGATGAGAGGAGTGGGTATGAAAGAGTTCTTTAGGCTTTTGCTGTTCAGCTCAATGGTAAGAGCGACGTCATATTGTCAGCGGCTACCTAATCAGTCGCAGGTTCGATTCCTGCAGCAGCCTATATTTTTCTTTAATAGTTTTATTTCTTGCAAAAAGCAAATATCTTTTCTAAAAAAAAAAAACGATTGCCACAACTGTTTGAGAAAGGCGCTCTGACGGTCAATATGTTCTACCCATAAATTATAAGGGAATTTATCGTGGGATGATCCTCGGTTTCTTTCCATGACACGGTTTCGGAAAATGAAAAAAAAATCACTTCTCTTCTTGAAAACAAATTCCACCTCCTCCATATATATATATATATATATATATATATATATATATATATATATATATATATATATATATATATATATATGACTAATTGTATATATCTCAAAATATATGATGATATATAGGAAGAAGGAAAAACAAGAGAAAAATGAATATGCTCTCAAACTGTGGACATTCACAATAGTTGCAAACGGAATGAATTTCCCCTGACGAATGCAGACCTCTTTTGGTCATTTGCAAGAAACTAAAAGACGTCAAATAAATCTACTGTAACTTATAATCACGTAATATATATATATATATATATATATATATATATATATATATATATTTATATATATATATCAACAAGACTGCAGCTGGGTGACGAAAAAAAAGCATTAAATTTATTACTTTTTTATTAGATTAAGTATTGTAAACTATTATTATTAGTTCATTATTAATTTCTGATCAATATTTACCCTCATCTTATTTTTTAAAATTAAGATGAGGGTAAATATTAGTAAAAAAAACTAATAATATTAGCATTTACTTTACTCAACAAATATTCTTTTTTTTTTCGACATGAACCTTTTCTCTTAAATCATATGTATATATTTCTATTTGTTATGTGCGTATCTATGAATGTGCCGGTGTACTTTAGATAGAGGGAATGATAAAGGGAGAAGAGAAAAAGAGAGAAGTGGACTGTAGTTGACAAGTATATATCAGATATACAGATTTTTAGAATGCTGGTTTTACAGTCAGATGGACCCTCCCTATTCGGATAATTTGTTCGACCTTTTAGTGGTAAAATCTACATAAAGTTGTATTAGAAAACCTCTCCTGATTACCGTCCCTTTTTGTATAATATACAACCATGCCTTTGAGGGTCTGCCCATTAACCCACATCGTAACAATTCTGTCTCTTTAGAACGATTTGTTTTATATGCAAATCAAAGGAAAATGACATTGTTTAATCACTGGTAGGTATATTAACAGAAATTAAGCCAACTGGTCGGAATATTAGCTTTTCTTTGTCACCATATCGTTCTGTAGAAATAAAGAGACCGTTCTCATTCCTCACATATTATACATCTAAAAAAAGGGCTATACAATGGATCGGCCGTTACAATGTAGGCAACACAATGAATTAGTTCAATTACCCGAACAACTTGGGAGTTTTTGACAAAGGGTCTCGTTACAGATATGCCAATATGATTGATTGAAAAAAGAGCGGGTGAGTGAGCTCTTGGGTAACCTACCCTCCATACCTGCCCAGGCAGTAGCAGCAAAAGAGTTGTTACTACTAGAACCAACCTTGACAGAGATCAATATGATAAATATCTCGTGTGGCCGTGGTAATGGCAGTGCAGAATTCTGAGTTCTAGTACTTACAGTTCTGATTGCAATGTCTTTACAAGCTGTTTCAAGTCCAGGCGTATATGATAGCTTTTCATCTCCATTGATATTACCATCATTTGGGTATCTGCCGTAGCACAATGGTTGGCAAACTCTTCTTGTTAGTAGAGTCGGTTCGATCCTCACTGTCTTCTACCGTTCGAAACTTTTTTTACAATCTTCCATTTGTATTAGTGGTGACGGGGGGGGGTCACGTTATTTAATTCGTCCGCATTATGTTCTCTTTATTTTACTCAAGCAATTAGAAACGGTCAACCAAAACTGTCACCCAAACCGTCATCATAGATTTCTTCAGTTTCCAAATTGGTCTGGCTGGCTGACTCTGTATGTATGTGGTATAGAAAAATGGATCACGCGTACAAGCCGCACCAATGGAGCTATAGGGATAAAAATGAAAGCACTTATGCCTTATTATGTGTGAAAATGCTTTTTGTACCCCCACCAATAAGTTCTTACGGGGTCAGCTTGCAATGTAGATTTATGCTAAAATGATTTCTTTGTTTATTTCTGCTTACTTTTTGAAAATTTGGAATTCTTTTAGTGACCACTACCCAACAAAAGGCGATAAACTTATCCAATGATTACTCCTCCTTCCAATTTTTCAATTGGTCGCCCAACGCGACATGCTGTTAGAGGCACTGTTTTACTATAATCCATTTCCAGTTTGCTATGCCCGTCGAAGCTTCATCAGAGTACCATTAACCGTACATTCCGTGAATACGTTCCTTGTTTTTTCTGTTTCCTGCGACGCTGGACGAAACCTTGGACTAATTTGAGCCCAGTTTGTCCAACTATTTGTTTGTACTTAGGGGAGAAGAATGGATTCATGCCTTTCCAAAGAGCATTAGAACGAAGTGAACACAAACTGTCTTAATCGAAGTTTGAACCCAGTTCTCCAATTTCATTTGCCCTGTAACTAACCGTTAGGCCACCCGATTGAAAGTGAAAAGGCCGGACTCATGGCTGAATTAGTTGAATACGTCCTACAGGTGCCATTGGTCGATTTTAGGACTCATAGATAAGCCAGGATTTTGAATGCTGATTTTCAAGTTAGACAGGTCCTCCCCGATTGGAAATCTGACGCAACGCATTCCGTTTGCTTCTATTTTTCGTCTTCCTGACCTTGTATTGTACAAAGTTACGCTAATGAAAATCGATTAATGTCATCATTTAGTTCGTCGATGTATCCTCTTCGAGAGGTGACCGACGCTGCTAAAAAGTTGCCTAATTTGGCACAGACATGGCATTCAAGGAATTGTCTGAGGTAAATTGAAACCGAAGTCTACTTTTGCTGCATGAGTACAGCGCTAATTTGTGCGACCTTTCAGTGCTAAGATCTACAGAAAGTTGTATTAGCAAGCCTCGTCTGATTACCTCCCCTTTTTATTTATTTATTTGGCAGTGTGCTAACCTTGCCTTTTATGGACCACCCATTAACCAGCTTCGAAACAATTCTGTCTCTTTTGAACTGTTTTCGACGCATATAGTTACACATATATCAAAGGGAAAGAACATAGCTTAATCATCGGTTAGTGTTTCTTCGAAAATTGCATGCATTTTGCAGGGAAAATTCTTTAGCTACAAAGGCAAAAGCAGGTAAACTGTAGAACTTAAGGCAGTGGCATAATTAGGAAGTCCATAAACTCAAGTGACACCAAAGGTAATACAAACACACATGTGCACACTCACACACACACACATATATATATATATATATATATATATATATATATATATATATATATATATATATATATATATATGACAGAATTAGGGGAGGAAAGAGGAACGCTAGAAAGAAAAAGAATCATGAATAAAAAAAGGTGAAGAAAGACGAAGAAGAGACGAATGAGAAGAAGAAAATGAAAAGTCATAATGAGCGAGAAATAAAGGATTGAGAAATTAGGAGAAATAACAGGAAAAAAGAAAAGAATGAAAAAAGAAGATAGTCTAGTACGCTACATGACGTAATAAGGTTGAAAAATCTAAGGGAGATAAATCATGTTAGGTTATTTTCACGTAACATCACAGAATTAGAATGTATGTTCGTGAGTGACAGAGCTTATTCTTATTTACCTATACGTTTTTACACTGTTTCGAAAATGGAAAATTTCCTTTTGGGATTCCTTCAACATCGTCTGTTCTGCATATTGACTCATATATTATGGACCATACAGCTATGTTCTTGTAAAATGAATTAAGAAATGTTCGTTGTTTTGATTTGATCGGAAATATATCTATTTTATCTTAATTTGTTTAAAAGTATATGGTGAGGAAATAGTATTCATAGTGTTATTCCTTCTCGGTACGACTATTTTCAACTCAAATCTCCTTTTCTTAAAAATGGTAAAAGGGTAGTAAGTATTTGATCTAAATTTTTATTAAGAAAATACATAGTTCCAATTTGATCAAAAGTTTATTTGATTTTAACGTGACGGATAACTATATCAAAATATTTTTCACGAAACCTTTTCAATACGTTGTTTTAATTTGTTCAGAAGTTTTTTATGAGGATCGTGAAGAAGAGAAATACAAATGTGTTCATTTTATCAAAAGGATATTGTGAAATTTTAAAAACGTAGCACGTTTACTTCGGTATCATTTATCTCCCTTGGATTTTTCAAGGGTCGCATACAGATTAGCTGAAGCAAGCTTTTAGTATCATATGGAAATAGATGGAAATCGGATCATTATTATTGGAGTGAGCGTGAAATGCAGATCCTACCAAAATCTTTTCCCCTAGAATTTAAAAATAAATCACTTCAACACCCTCCCCCAGGTCTATTAAGTATGCATGCCAATTTTAGTTGGGCTTTCCCTGTTCAGATTGCTTCTATAGCGTGACAGGCAAACGGAAAAACAAGCAGAAAGATAGATACCACTGGATATTATTGGAAAATTTGGTGGTTGGACTTGGCGGAGATGGTGCAATAACGCTCGATGAGAAAGACCTTTGTTAAAGCAGAGGACCAATAAAGGCTAATGATGATGATAATGATGATGTTATGTATATATATGACGAGGAAATGGGTGTGATTTAACCGATATAATCATGATTTTAATACAATTTCGTGTTTCTATACAGTATTGAATTCAGTAAATATATTGTTCACGAGGAACACATTTTATCTGTTGTCGATGACTTAATAAAATCAGCTAAAGTAAATGATTATAAGAATAAAACATATCGCCAGTTATTGATGAGTGTGTTAGGTACGAAATGTTGACATTTAACGGGTATATATCCATGTAATTCTTATATATATATTTATAAAGCAAATCAAGAATTCAATATAATGTATGCAATATCGGATACGTGATGGGTCTATTTCATAAAGTGCTCGATACATTCAACATTAAACATTAAGTTAAAAGAGATCAAAATATGATGAAATAAGGGATCTGCAACACAATGCATTTATGTTCCTGCCTTGTTTGGGCTTCTTCGGGCAAAGGATTCGATTTATTTTAGATCCTATAGAACAAGAAAGTTCTCCACCCTAGAAAAACAGTCTCCCTGTCCCCCCCAAAAACGTCCTAAATAGGGATCTAAAATAAATCGAATCATTCGCCTGGAAAATCCCAAACGGGGCAGAAGCATAAATGTGCGTGTGTAGCGAATCCTTCATTTCATTATAAGAGAGAGAGAGAGATAGAGAGAGAGAGAGAGAGAGAGAGAGAGAGAGAGAGAGTCTTAAGATGTCCAAATATTTTGGATGAAGTATTTCTATAATTACTTTATTCAAAATGGTTTCTTCTTTTCTCAGAGATCTGTTTTAAAAAGGCTCCATTAACACGTAGGTAGTACCACTGGCCGATTATTTAGCAATGCGAAAAAGGGACTGGGCGAGGTGAGTTTAAACTCCGACTGAGACGTGCAGTAATGTCTTTGGGAAAGGCATGAATCCGTCTTCTCTCAACCCCCGACAGCGTATAGCAATGCGAGTGACGTCATTCCATATGTTTGTCACCTCTACGTCTATTTCCCATATCTCACATCTCGACGAATTAACAGAGACGGAGAAAGTCGGAACATGTAAAGCCCAGACAGCTGGTGCCGTAGCCGGTGTAAGTGAAGTACTTCACTTTATTAACACTTGTTGTGGAGTAGTGTCTAGTATGTTCGTATTGCAGACAATGCTTTTTGCTTTAACTGTATTTAAATAAAAAAAAACAACCATATCATCACTTGCCTAAATAACGAAGTTTTTCTCCTTTATTTCACAGGTGGGTTGCTGCTTCATGTCCTCCCTGGTAATTTAATTTTAACATTTCAATTTCGTTTTTCATTACCCACCGTCCACAGGAATAAAAATAAAACTTTTGTAATCTTTGGTGTCACGTACATAAACCTATGGTGGCGTGTAACCAGTATACGAAGGCCCAAAAAGTCATACAGGCTCTAAAAACTATTACTCTTTTTTTATTAAACAATATATTCATATTCATTTGAAATTAACGCAATAATGAAATTAAGCGCCTCCCATTCGGTCTTTGCCAGACTGCACATCCTTAACTGATCAAGGTATGACAGGAACCGTTCATCTGACGTGCCAAACTAACGTTTCGATTTTACCTAAAGACGAGCGTTTACTTTCATTATTGTGTAAACGTTTAATCAATATGTTGCTTAATCATACTTTTTTTATTAAAAATTAACACCCTTCTGGAGCTTTTGTGTGATTTTTTAAAGGATTTGTAAAAGTTATAGACTATAATACACCAGCTATAATAGTTAATCCGTCCGTCTCACACTCAGAAAGATTTGGGTATGAGCGAGGAGCGTTGAAAAATTATAATTTGGATAAATTTCCCTGTGCACTCAGCAGCTAACAGAGTACACCCTAAGCTGTGTGATTCGAGCAGGAAAAATTAGGAATGGAGTCGCCCCTTCTCCTATCTGAAAGGATAGTAGCGAAATATAAAAGGAGTCTTCGGGTCGCCTCCGACTGCCAGCTCATTACGGTCATTTAGTGCACGTGCTGGAAAGTTCTCTGACTGACATCGTTCAGTCAATGACCTGAAATAGACTTTTAAGTAAGTGCAAGGAACCTTGTACTTTATAATATAAGAAAGAAACTTTTTAAAGCTACAATGACACAGTAACGCTCAGATTTTTGGATGTGGGTTGCACCGAGATCATTTCCTTTTTGGTCGGACTGAAAACCACTCGTATATAGACAATGTACTGAGCTTAATAATTTTTTAGCTCCATTTTGTGTGAGTTTGTTTGTGTTTGTTTGGTTAGTTATTTGTTTGTTCTTAAGCACCTGGCTATACAGTTTTGCCGAAAGACTTGAAAATGGTGTCAGTACTCCAGTAGGCCCCTTCAATTTTTAAAAATTCTAATATAGGAGAAAGGGCTTTTTTACCTTTTGAGGGTCTTATTTCGACTGATTTATCAATAACAATAGATTCTCCTGGATTTTACTTTAGTTTTAAATGTTTTCCATTGTCACAAACGGAATTTATTCTGACAATATTTACGATCTTTTTTCATGAGTATATGTGTGTTCCTGTACGTCTGGCCATACTGTTTTGTTTACGGATTTGAAAATTGGCATCAGTACTTCACTAAACACTTTCTGAAAATGGTTCTGTTTTGGGGGTTTTTTTTTTAAGGTTCTTTGACCTTTGTAGTCCTTATTCTGTCGGGTTTATCAATAACATCTAGATGCACCAGAATCTAGATACTTCTAGATATTTTTTACTCTATTTTAGATGTTTCCTGGTGGTAAACGCCAGTGATGTCATCAATAGAGTTTATTCTGACTATATTTATTCATCGATATAATTTTGACGCTACGGTTGTTCAATTATTGACTGCGATGGCAAGTTTCGTTGTCTCTTATTTATTTTTGTTGTTGTTATTCTCCCCCGATATGAATGTTCCATTCTTTTATTTAATCTGATGGAAATAATTTTCAGGTTCCATCGTGATGAGCCTGCAACCCCCCCCCCCCACACACACACACACGCCATCCTCTCCATAAATAATTCAGCTGCCAGATCGCTTGGAATTACCAATTCTATTTCGGTTAATCTTTGAGATTCCAGATGGTTTGCCTCGACAACAACTGCCTTTCAATCGCCAACCCGAAGAAGCACACATCTCATTTCATTGATAACAAACAAAAGTCCTTTACGCTTATCTCGCAAATTGAAAACTCTTACTTGAAGGCAGAAGACAACATAGTGCGAGCGAGCGAGCTAGCTAGCTTGCTAGCTGGCTGCCCTTGCGCTGGCTACGGCATTAGTTGTCCTTGCCTGGGCTTCTCATATCACAAAAGGTTTCTTTTGTCTCGGCTCGCGATGTGTGAAATAGACTTAGAAGCGACAGGCAACCGGGGTGACATCACTCTCTTCACCATTCTCGCTTACGACCAGGGTTGTCAATTTAGATTTGGGTTATGTGTTCGTTTTTGTTTTGTTTTGTTTGTTTGTTTTTTTTCTAGTTTGCAAATTCAGTGTTGACAATACCGAGACGTTTTTCATTATTTTTTTATAGATATATATTTTTAAGTCAGGCGTTGCCATTTGAGATGTTCGGGTGTTTTTTTATGTTTTTTTTTTTTGTTTTTGTTTTTGTTGGTTTTTTTTTTTGTATTTTCAATTTCTCGAATTAGAGGGTTCGACGTTGCTTAACTTCGGTTATAGTGATCGGGAACAGTAAAACGATAGATTATGGTGAATTGGGTCGCTGTTAAATTGCATATAATAAGGTTCTCCTGAGGGTTCATTGTTGTAAACCAAGAACCACTTAGTAACCTCTATTAGGGACAATGATCTCAGGCGTTCATACCCCTCCCCGCCATTGTTTTCCTTTCAATGGAGCCGCGGTTCTCAACGGAGCCATATGGTCCGCTTGGGGGTGGAGCTGGCTCACATGACGAAGGCAAGACTAACACAACAGTAAATGAATATGTGTTTGTGTTTTATGTCACAATTTGATAGAGGCTAGAACCTGAGAGGAGCTAACTAGGGGGATACTTGCCAAAATGTCTGAGAATCACCATTTCAGAGTATAGCTGCATTCATATGTAATTCAGAGGGATTACGACGTTATAGGGTGATAAACGTGACTCGTCATCATCACTCTGATTGTCTTGACGTTGCCCAAAGTTTGGGATCCCACGAGGATCGATGTGTCCAACGTGATTTGGCAGTAAACCCTCTAGCCCTGGGGACAGGTTTCTCAATCAAAGTCTTTGTGATGAGCACTTAGCGGAGAGCCATTGAGTACCATTTTAAAGTCATTGATATGACTCGGTGACTGGTTGAACCACAGCCTACCCAACTGAACATGAGCACTCTAATACTGAGCCACGGTTATACTTGGTATTATACTAAGTATCCTAGTTAATTTTGGTTCAGATCGTTCTGGTTTCGGATTTTGGGACAGATACCTACGATCAGCCGAGTAGTTTTTAAGTAATGTAATTAGGGATGGGGGAAATAGCTTAGATGTAGGGGAGGTAACTATGCATAGAGCCACACGAAAATCACTTCTTCTATGGCTAATTCCCCACTCTTCCACAAAATTTCATTGAAATCCATTAAGAACTTCGGGAGATATCGGGCGACCCTAAAGTGGAGGACCGATTTACTGAGTACGTTTAATGCAAAACTGGACCCTTGTGATATGTTTACAAAATGGGGGAATCCTCTTTTTCCTATAGCCTATGACATTTCTAGGTAATGATAAATATGCCTGCAGTGATTCATTAAATTTGGTTCGACAGTTTGGGCGTGTGTAGACTTTTAACGGACCTTAGAAATATACATAAAAGTATAGACTTTGATCAATACTCAAGTGTCACTTGAACAGCTGACTGATGTTATCTAGCAAAGAATATACAGAGGAAGCCGCTTATTGTGATCACTTGAAAAACTGTTCCAGACCAACTGATTTTGATTACAATAGCCGTTTGGTAACGTTATCTGAGGTTATAGTAAATGGCTTCCTCTATATTTAATTTATGAGGCAGACTTCCGAAGGTAATGGAAAATCTAGTCTGACACCGCCAGAAAAAATTGGGCGTTAGTACTGTTGTGCTTAGGACCAAACCAAGGTATACACCAGTTCTCGTACAATTAATGAAGTTGGGCAACGTCGAACCTGGTTAGTACCTACATGGGTGACCGATTAAGAATACCACGTGCCGTAAGCAGGGTTACCAATTTAGATATGATTTTTCAGTTTTTCGATTCTCGAAGTTATTCTCAAATTTTTAAAATTAAAAGGAAATATCTCAATTGGTAGCATTGGGCTTTGGAACAAGAAAAAATGTTGAAAAACATCTAGATATTGTCAACAGGGGACTCACAAATTAGGAAAAACGGAACGAAAAAAATCTTAATTGATAACCCTGGTCGTAAATGGTGATATGGATGAAGAGAGGGTGCTGGTCGCCTCTAAGTTGATTTAACATATTACAAGCTTATTGTCTTCCATCTTCAATTAAATTAAAGATTTTTAAAAAATACTACTCCTAATTTAAAGGAAAAACAAAATACTACTCAAAATTAAGGAAAACAAAATACTACTCAAAATCAATAATGATTATGGTTGACAAAAACATCTTAATTGGCAACACTGGAATCACTAATCAAAAAAAAATACTGAATATAACAAGATCATGGTTGAGAGACACCCAATGAGGGATTACTGTTGCCTTTATATCTTCTGCAACGTGGATGTGAAGAAATTGGGAATTGATGGGTAAAAGATAATTTAACTCGATATTACAGTCAATTATTGAACAACTGTAGCGTCAAAACTTGGATTCACGTAAAAAAAAATCCCATTGAAGAATAGATATGGTCAGAATGAATTCTATTGGTGACATCACTGCCGTTTACTTTACTGGAGAACGTCTTAAATAGAGTTTTAAAAAAACATCTAGAAACATCTAAAAAAATAACTAAAACAGAGTTTGAAAAAAAAACATCCAGATTTGAAGAATCTAGATTTTATTATTAAACTTGTCAAAATAAGACCCCTAAAAGGTCAAAAATCTTTTGGGTTACTGACGCTGTAGAGAAAGCAGTGTCACTGGAATTCACGAGCATGCGCACACATGAAAAAAAATGGATAGAATACTTCATTAGTGGCTACGGTTGTTGAACTCTACTAAGGTGGTTCTTTCCAAGTTTGGAGATTAACCCTTCAGCGGTTGGGGTTTCTTTTTCTGCGTCTATTCGCTTAATATTTTACAATGTTATCAACTTCCTTAAATTCGTTTTTCTTTTTGTTTTGTTTTTTTCACGCATGAAGAATAATGATTAAATTGAAACTCATTTACGGGTTCCTGCACAAGGTTACTCTTGTAGATATTAATATTTCTGAGAAGAAAGGATTTTTACAGAGATCTTATTCCACGGCCCTGCCACTCTGAACGAGAAGTTCTAGAATGAGATTAGAATAAGTTCTAGAATCTGGGATTTTTTCTTGCCTTCTTGTCAAGAATGTTCAAAGCCGACTGTCATTTCTACTTAAACTTTTCCGGGCTATTTTCTCAATGCACCACTTCCTGTTGTGTCGACGAAATGAAGATAAGCAAAGCAATACATCACAGATTTGCGAAAGTGTCAAATTGTATTTATCAAGAGAAACTCATTTTCGGCCCTTGTCGATAAACTCAGGACGATGATTGATGAGGGGACAATGGCAGGGGAGGAGAATAGGCAAGCACGTAAACTAACAAGTCAGGTCATCATCATCATCATCAGCAGCAGCAGCCTTTTAGCGTTCGTTGTTGGACATAGACCTTTCGAAATATTCACCAAACCTCTCTATCATGGGCATTGCAGAGCTAGTACTTTCTGAATTTAATTTAGCTCGTCACGCCAACTTGCTTTCTGTCGGCCACAATTTCGCATATGATCTCTAGAGATCCAAGTTGTGAGTCATGATGTCCAGCAGTTGTCTGACATTCTTGTAATATGGCCAGCCCATTGCAATTTGAGTTTTCGAACAGTTTCTATGATTTATCGAATTCCTGTCTTTTAGGTTCTATGTTCCAGCTCCATAAGCGACTATTGGTAGAACACACTGGTTGTATACACTAGTTGTATACCCTTCTTTTCAGGACTAGTAGGATTTTCTTGTTCATGAAAATCGAGCTTGCTTTACCGGAAGCTTGCTAGCCTAGTATAATTCTTCTTTCCATGACTTCATGGAGACTTGTTGTCCTAGGTAGATGTAATGGTTTACATTCTCTTTCTAATGATTTCTATTATGTCTCGGACTCCTGTCTATTCTCAGATATACTGTGCTGTCATGATCTCTCCGTGTGAGGTTGAGCATGATTCTCTCATATGCACGTTGCGCAGTTCTCAGTTCGAGGGTCAATCTTTGGAATAGGTTCGATGTTTCAGCCCCATATGTGTCAATCGGCAGGATGCATTGGTTGTATACCCATCTTTTCAGGACTAGTGGGATTTTCTTATCCTTCAAAGTCGAGCTTGTTGTACCGAAAGCTTACCAATCCAGTATGATTCTTTGCTTTATTTCTTCTTCTTTCGATGAATTCATGGAGACTCGTTGTCCTACGTAGATGTGGTGGTCTACTTTCTCCTGCTCTGCATTTTTTATTTCGATCATTGTGTCTTTCTCCCCAACACGTCTGTTCTTCATGACATTTGTTTCGTCGAAGTTCACGTGGAGGCCATTTTTCTTGCTTACTTCATTCAGTTCGTCCACCATTATTTGGAGGTCGTGGAGGTCACGTGGAGGTAAAAACCATCATGTCACCAACGTCTTTTGCAATATATTGGACCGAACAATCAAAAAATTGGAAAAAGGGGTTATTATTGAGTAAGTTACTTTTCTCACCTTTGTTTGAGTTGTGATCACTAAAACTAAGGGATCTATCTAGCATAAACTTACATTGTAAATTGATCTACCCATTAAAAATGTATAAATATGGTTGACATAATAAGGGGTAAATGTTTGAGATTTTAGTTCTCTACCTCCATTGGTGTGGCCTTACATACAAAGTCAGCCAGCCAGACTTGCTTAAAAACTGTAGAGAAAATAATACTAACTATTTCAGTTGATGGTTTCTAAGTTATTTATTGGGCTAAGCCCACTTTTAGCACAAGGCTACTTGCATAAGACACACAGTGCGGATCGAACTCACGACGCATTATTAACGATCTACGAAACCAGTTTGTTAACCATTACACCACAACCGTTATTTCTTGAACTCACCTTTGGGGGCCCAAGGCTAGTGGTGGAAGACAACCAATTAGGAGATTTAAATCATTGCGCCAACAAATTGGCCTGCGAAATGATCTCGTTTACCATTACGGCATAGTAGATGTCCCTATGTTATTTCCTTAACTCGGCTTAGGATGGCATAAGGCTAGAGATAAAGGGTTACTCGATGTGGGGATAGAATTTTGCTCACAAAAAAACTGGTTTGTGGGATGAGATTGTTAACTATTACGTCTGAAACTAGACCATGTGTGTGGGCCACCCGGTGAAAACTCCCTACACAATAGTAATAGTTTGCTAGATTAGCTTATTAACCATTACTCAACGGCGAAGCACTCATTGGGCTCTTGGAATTCTTACTCTTTTCATTTGCAATTGTACAACCGTATCCACCAAAGATGGTGAACGGTTCTATCTTTTTTATATGTGCGCTTGTTTTTGTGTTTGTTTATGTGTTTGTGTGTTCCTGCACTCCTGGCAATACTATTTTGTTTACAGACTTGGAAATTGGCATCAGTACTCCACTAGATCCCTTTTAAAGATTTTTTTATTTCTTTATTTTTAGAAAAAAGTTTCTTGGCCTTGGGTCTTATTCTGACGGGTTTATTAATAGCATCTAGATGCATCAGAATCTGGATGCTTCTGGATATTTTTTAAAACTCTATTTTACATGCTATCTGGTGGGAATAACATGTTGATTTCTAGAATCTAGATGTTTCTAGATGTTTGTTTTTTTTACTCTAATTTTGATGCTTTTCGGTGGAAATAACATCTCGATTCTCCAGAACCCAGATACTTCTAAACGTTTTTTTTTTTACTTTATTTTAGATGTTTTCCTGTAAAAACGCTAGTGATGACATAAATAGAATTCATTCGGACCATATCTATTCTTCTTCTTTGAAATGGCTTCAAATTTTTAAGCTACGGTTGTTCATTTATTGACTTTGATGGCGAGTTTTTATTCGTCTATTCGAAAATTTCTAATTCTTTTTAAATGGATTGTATAGGAATCAGCCGGCTTTTCAAGATTGATTCAATTCGTGATTTACAACATTTGACGATAATTCTGAACTAATGTTGTCAACTTCAATCTTTGAAACAGCAAAGGTTTCAAGTTCAAATTGGGGCCCAAAACCCTTAAGAAAGTAATTTCAATTAAATATTTTTATGGCCTCAGGCCAGTCTGATATATTGAATTGTTGATAGTGAAGGAAATAGATTTGGGCAACTAAGAGTTCGGTAACGCTTGGTTTGGGGTAATTTGGTATACGGTAATGATAGTCATATATGGAACTGAAAGATGGAACCTGGCCAAAAGATTGAAAACTGACAACCATACAACATGCACATCAGAGATCATAAGACAGCGAAGTATTTCAGAGAAAGGACAGGAGTTCGAAACATCAAAGAAACTATTAGAAAACTCAAATGGCAATGGGCTGGACATGTTGCAAGAATTTCAGACAACCGCTGTACATCACAACTCACAACGTAGATCCCCACAGATCAGGTGCGAAACTGTGGCCGACAGAAAGTGAGATGGCGTAACGAGCAAATAAATTCAGAAAGTCGTTACACGATTAATTTATCACTAAATAATTACAGAAAATGGAGCTGCTGCAGGAATCGAACCTGCCACTGATAGGGTAGCCTCCTCAACGTACCGATGCCCTTACCATAGAATAAACGAGATGAGACTTGGGGCTGAAAGCAGTTATTTGGCCTTTGCGTTACTGGCGACTGTTAAGCTCAATTGTAAGAGCATCGCAACGTTGGAGAGACTACCCTATCGGTGACAGATTTGATTCCTGCAGCAGCACCATTTTTTTAATTGTTTATTATATTTACTTTGTCTAAATCGAGTAATATATTAATCGTGTAACGACGGGAGATAATTTCAAATAACTTTATATATATATATATGGTACGGATCAGATTAGCAGTATAACATGATATAATGATATATTAATAATATAAAGCCACTTCTGATATGTAATGGATTTATCTCCAAACTTGGAAAGTACCACCCTAGTGGAGTTGAACAACCGTATAGACTAATGCTCGATACATACAACGCTTGGTGGGGCCCGGGGAGGGCAGAAACATGAGCTAGTTTGTGTGGCGAATCCACATTCTACTATATATATATATATATATATATATATATATATATATATATATATATATTATTGTCTCATCCAGAGACAGCTGTTTCGATGTATTACATCTCTTCAGTGTGGCTATAGACTTTCCATTATCCCATCCAGTGCTGCGAGGCAGAATTGATACATTCACATCAGACGCGGAGGCCGATATCTTACCTTTAGGCTACGGAACTGGACAGTCAGTAAGGCTGAATTTAAGCGATATATACATTAACACAGAAATTCCTCATCCACCAGAGTGCTCTATTCCTATTATATATATATATATATATATATATATATATATATATATATATATATATATATATATATATATTCAGTCCATTGGGTGGATATTCAGCTAGTACTAATATATTTTGTTTTACTGGTAATTCATTCTATCATTAAGTTTCAACTCAAGTATCAGATTTATTGATTCTTCAGATTTACCTAATTAAGCTTTTGATGTTGACCAGTGTGACTTCAGGTCGTGACTCAATCATTTTTTTTCAAACATTCATTTGTCGTTTTTTTGTCAAGATTCGCACCTTCAGTGAAAGCTGAGAACTCCATTAAGATTTTCCAGGAATGTTTTTCCCATGCTTTCAATCAATAAGATCTCTGTTACCTTTGGAAAAGTGTCAGTTTTGAAAATGAAGTTTTTTTTTGTTTTGTTTTTTTCAGGTTTTAGAGGTGGGGTTTGTGGCTTCTTGTTCGACAGTTTTCCTTCAAATTTTCATCGCAGATTTTCAGGAGAATTGATACTGCCGAATAGTGTTCTTCCTAATCTCTAGCAAAAACATAATTTTTATCCTTTCAGATGATAATTTATTGATCATTGTTATTTTATGTTTTTGATATTCTGCCGGCCCCGGTTGCACATGTGATCTCGGGGGATCCATGTCGTGAGTCGTGATGTCCATCGGTTGTCTGCCATTCTTGCAACATGGCCAGCCCACCGCCATTTCGATTTTTAATGGATTCTATGATGTCCCTGACTCTTGTCTTTTTGGTTCCGCGACACCCATGATAGAGAAGTGTGGCAAATCCTGGGGAAGGTCTATGTCCAACGATGGACGTTAAAAGACTGATGATGATGATGATGATGATGATGATGATGATGATGATGATGATGATGATGATTTTATGTTTTTATGATTACTTCTTACGTAAGTCTTAATTCATTGGTTGCTTTTTTTTATCTCAACTTTCTGCCAGGCCGATTTTCCTCCGGCAGTGAATAAAATAGCGTCGATCAGGAAATAAGGAATAAGCCTTAGGAAAGATCTTAACCTACATGCTCAGTTAGAAGCACCGTTTTGTCGAGCCAGCTTTACCAATTAAGTTACCAAGACTCTACTGGAAAACAGAAGTCCAAATAATACCCATGAACCTATCTTTCATTCTGATCAGTAGCCATGTTTGTTTACATTCTGGTAGTTCCAGTATTGATACATTTTTTTGATGAAGTATAATATATGAAGTATTATATATGAAGTATTATATATCATTATTTTTTTTATTTTTACTATTACTTTTTACCTTAATCTTAATTTATTAGTTCTTTTTATGGAAACATTTTGCTCAGGCTGCTTTCCCTTGCAATAAAAAGGTGACTAATAAATTAAGATGAACATAAAAAGTAGTCATAACAGTTTAAAATACAATGATTTATAATACTTCGTCTAATGAAAACATATAATTTATAGATTTTGAACACATCAAATCAAGATTAATTCTGCTAAAATGATCTTCTTCAAAGCGTTTTGTTCAGGTATATTAAATCCTTGTTTCTAGGGTGCAATCTACAAGTCATCTACAAGTATCATCATCATCATCATCAGTCTTTTAACGTCCGTCGTTGGACATAAACCTTCCCCAGGATTCCCCACAATTCTCTATTATGGGCATCGCGGAGCAAGTATTTTCTAAATTTGTCCAGTTCATCTCACCATCTTGCATTTTTTTGGCCTCGGTTTCACGTATAATCTCTGGGAATCCACGTTGTGAATTGTGATGACCATTGGTTATCTGTCATTCTTGCAACATGACCTGCCGATTGCCATTTAAGTTTTCTAATAGATTCTATGATGTCTCTGACTCCCGTTTTCTTCTTTATGTACTGTGCTGTCTTGTGATCTCTCCATGTTGAGCATGATTTTCTCATGTGCACGTTGCATGCTTCTCAGTTTGTGAGTCTGTCTCTTGGTAAGGTTCCATGTTTCAGCTCCATAAGTGACTATCGGGGGAATGCATTGGTTGTATATTCTTCTTTTGGGGGTTATTGGGATCGACTTGTTTTTGGAGGTTGGGTTTGCTCTGCCAAAGACTTGTCATCCTAGGATGATTTTCCGCTTGATCTCTCCCTCTTTCATAGGTTTCATAGGGATTCATTGTCCTAAGTAGATATTGTGGTCTGCTTTCCCCAGTTTTGCATCTTCGATTTTAACAATTATTCCCAACGCTATCGTTGCATGTGAGTTTTGTTTTACTGAAGTTCATATGTAGACCAACTCTTTTGCTTTCTTCGCGTAGTTCATCTAGCATTAGTTGGAGGTTATGTAGGTTCTCTGCGAAAAGGACGATGTCGTCTGCAAATCTTGGGTTGCTCAGATATTTGCATTTACTCCGTTCTTTCGATACCGGTAATAACCTGCTGGTCGCTCTTCCAATTCCCTCTTCTACCATTGCAAGATTCACGTTTATACACCAGTTTCAAGGGGTAAATTTCTATTAGATGTTGACAGTGATTTTGTTTAACCTGGATGTAGGTTCGGAACCGTTTCATTAAACAAACGTTTCATTACTTTGGAAAACGGCATAGCTGATGCAACACAGAGGAATGGACGCTGGAATGAGACTAGCATATGATACGATTATCTCCACTGCCAAGCACTGATGTTTCTTAGTCAAGTGTTGCCACGTGATTAATATTATAGAATAAAATTTATATGCGCATGTATGAACAGATACATTGTATAAACTATGAATTCGAAAAAATAATTATTGACTGCTTATTCTCACTCGGCTAGAAGCTTAGTTTAGTGTCCTTACGCTGACTACGGCACCAGGCACCCTTGTCTGGGCTTCACATAATATATTTCTCTTGTGTCAGCTAGCGATGTGAAATAGACTAAGATGCAACAAGCATGCGACTCACTCCACCATTCTCGCTTATAACACCATTGGTCACCCATTTAAGTACTGACTAGACTCGACCTTGCTTAACTTAACTTTGGTAATAGTTCGAGAACCGGGTGTACCCGACGTGATTTGGTCGTGAGCTCTGCTAGAAGACGTACAAAATATTCACTTGAGACGTGTGCATAGAAAGGGTGCATTCCCTTTATCCCTTTCAAACAAGGGCCCACTCCTGAAGAGTTTTGGTCTTGGTGCTGGAAGTTGAAGGTCGTCCATAGAGCTATGGATGATGAAAACGAGGAAGAAAATGCACAATGCAATTAACTAGCGAACCCGCACGATTTGACGTACGTGCCTGCACACATGACTCCATGGATTTTCCTCTTCCAAATCGGATTTCTCTGCTGATTTGTCACGGGGGAAAGGATAACAAATGTGAATTCACCGAAAGATGCACTGAGGGTTATCGAGATGGCTTTGATAGATTAAGGGTTTGCGTTTCATAATTATAAAAGCTACCAGAAATACTGTATTTGATGGAATATGATCCACCCTTATATTAGCAGTGAATATTAAGAAAAATGCATTTCCCTTAAATCTTGTCTTTTCTTTTTTTTTCCTAAAAATCCTCCTGAAGTTCTGGTTAATGAGGGACTGGACAACGTTCTGTCAAAAACAGTGACAAGCCTGACTGCTGCAGGTTCAAACTCCACTCTTACATCCATTCCGAGAGAAGATGATAACTGCAACTTTTATATTGTATATAAAAGATAAATTTTTTTTAAATCATATCACAAATTTTCGTAGATATACAAGACAAAACAGTTTAGCACAGTCGGTAAAGAGCCGCCTATCAATCAGTTGGTCGTGTATTCAGATCACTGAAGGGAAATGTTAATTTGATATATCGGTTTGGTTTGACGTGACGGGACAGACAAACAGTGGAGAAGGAGGGTTGTTCTTATTGTTGTTAAGTCAACTCCAGCCTCTGACTTTGACCAGAGTTCGACAGTGTCGGAATTCTGTACGACACAATCCACAAATATAACGAACTCGCAACACTAAAAGATCGTCTGCTAGACTACAATGCTGGTCATCACTCGACACCAAGGCAACCACAATAATGGTGCGCCTATGAGGATCAACTCCGCTATACAAGATAATGATCCTGTCAATCTATTTTCCTAACTTCTTACCCAGGCGACTAATATGGGTTTCCTACCCTATTCGAAAGTAGAATGTTTCTATAAAATCCTTCCGTGTGTCGAAATTACTTAAAACAAAAAGCAATTACCATTGACTTATATGAAAAGAATTTTGAGTATTCCCAGACCAAGAAAGTCGCGACTTAGGACCAGATTTATTAGAAATTAGGCCAGGATTATGATTTATCACAAACCAGATAAGGAATATTTGTCACAAATCAAACTAGGAATATAATTTATTAGAAATCAGACATAATAGATGATAATTACATAATAATATTAGACATATAATACGACACGTGTTTGTTCATATCTTATGTCTGCAACATTTATCAAGGGTAAAGGTGAAGCATCACGTCTCTTAAGAGACAATTCCTAATGGAGTATGACGGCTGATGATGAAGTCCCGGTTTCTGTTCCGTGTTTCCATGTTCCGTAATACCTTGCAGGTGTTATGTCTGGTCGAGACCGGTACTCTATACCTACAGGTTATGATCACCCCCCTGGCAGGATACAAGTCCACCGAATGAATACCTCCATCCACACCTGCTGAGCACACTAATGAAGAGTTGTCCGCAGGGTGTAATCGTACGGGTAATCGAACCCAGGACCTACTGCGCGTGAGACACATGTGCTAACCATTATACTATCTGAGTGAATAGTGTTTTTTCAAAGGGGTAAATGTTAATTATAGGGTAATCTCCCTCATTGATTGATTTGTTTGCTGCCAATGCGTAAAAACTCCGGGTTCATTCCAGTTGAAAATAAACAAGAAAATGCGGAGCAACATGATATTTTTGATATTCTTCCAATACAATTGCAAAATTATTTAAATGATGCTGTCATTTTTTCTCTGCAACCCTTGTTAGTCTGTTTTGTTTGTTTTTTTTTTATTATGCCCACGCAATATCTCGAAGAATGAATTTCAATGACATTTTATCGAAGGTTGGTGCCATGGGCCAAGTAAGAACTGATTATATTTGCGGGTGGGTCCAGGATTTTTCTCCAATTTCGTTAATTTCGTGAGATAGGACAATTTTTCGACATTTCAGAATTAATGACGAAGTTACTCAGTCTAAGGGGAATAATTGAGTGTCGAAATGAATCAAGGTTTAAAGGGATTTCTCTGGTCAATAATTATTGCTCGCTTTTTTCTATTATCTCTGATTTGTATAGAAATGTCATGGGAAAAATAGTGTGATTTATTCAAAATTAGAACCAGAATCTTGAAGGAAATGAATTGAGGTATACGTATTCACTAGAATATGTGTGAATGTGAGTATATGTAATAGTAAAAAAATGTGATATCATCATCATCATCATCATCATCATCTGTCTTTTAACGTCCGTAGTTGGACATTGACCTTCCCCAGGATTTGCCACACTTCCTGAACTTGTCTAGCTCGTCTTTCCATCTAATATTCTGCAGGCCTCGGTTGCACATGTGAACTCGGAGGATCCATATCGTGAGTCGCGATGTCCATCGGTTGTCTGCCATTCTTGAAACATGGCCAGCCCACCGCCATTTGAGCTTTTTAATGGATTCTATGATGTCCCTGACTCTTGTCTTTTCCTGGATGTACTGTGCTGTCTGGTGGTCTTTCCATGTGAGGCCCAGCATTATTCTTTCATGTGCACGTTGCAATTTACGGGTCTGTCTCTTGGTTAGGTTCCATGTTTCAGCTCCATAAGTGACTATTGGGAGGATGCATTGGATATACACCCTTCTCTTTAGGATTAATGGGGTCTTATTATTTTTGAAGTTGAGCTTGCTCTGCCAAAGGCTTGCCATCCTAGTGTGATTCTTTGCTTGATTTCTTCTTTTGAGGGTCTCATGGAGATTCGTTGTCCTAGTTAGATGTAGTGGTCTACTTCCTCCAGTTCTGTGTCCTCGATTTTGATCTTAGTGTTTTTATCCCCGATGTGGCTGTTGCACATGGTCTTCGTCTTGCTGAAGTCCATGTGTAGGCCAACTTTATTGCTCTCTTCATTTAGTTCATCTATCATTAGTGTGAGGTCGTGTAGGGTCTCTGCGAAAAGGGCAATGTCGTCTGCAAATCGGTGGTTGCTAAGATACTCGCCGTCTATTTTGATTCCTTTACTCTCCCAGTCTAGTCTTCTGAAGATCATCTCGAGGCAGGCTGTGAAGAGTTTAGGTGAGCTGGTATTTCCTTATCTTACTCCTTTTTGGAGCTGTGGCATTTATTGACAAAAAAATGTGATGTAGTTTTGATAAATTTTGATTAAATTTGACTAATATTTCAATTTTTGTTTTTCGTTTTTCAGAACTGCCCCATGGCTGACGAGGTTCTTTGACTCTGGCTGCATGTCGTGACCAGCGACCGGGCAGCAGCCTCACCCTTCAGCAAACATTCCTATTCCGACGCGAAAACTCGCCCCGACTCCTGCCGCTGGCCCGACGCACAATGATGCTCCTCCACGGTCGACCCCCGGGGAACGCACGGGTGGTAATGTGAACAGGCGCCGGCAGCGCAAGACTCCGGCCCCGATGTTCCCACGACTACCCAAAGTCTTCCGGATATTTTATATGGGGGTCGCCTTTTTATCCCTTTGTTCGTTCCTCATTCTCCGTGAACTCTCGTCCAGAAAAAAAGAGGACCTCAAAATGGCCAGGTTGTCTTCGTTACCCGCGAAGGAACGGCAGGAGCTTGGTGGCGGGGATTTTAATAGCAACAACAGAAATTTTAATATAAAACAAAATGAAAATAACAATAACGATTTTATGAATATTAACAATCCTCTCTTTTTTAATGGAATGTCATATAGATCGATCCGTGGTGGTTCTTCTTCATCGCAATCCAAGCAACAAGCCTGGCAATTACAGCAGCAATCAGACGACAATTTTGATTCACAGACTTCTCTTTGGAACCAATCATCACTCACCCCGGGTCCAAGTCTCGGCCTTCCTTACAATTTTAGCCAAATTATTAACCCTTCTTTCCTGTGCGCCACGCATAATTTCGTGATAGTCTACATTCACACAGCACCAAACAATTTTAAGCGACGCATGGCGATTCGGCAAACGTGGGGAGAGAAAGACTTGCTGAAGAACTACGAGATACGCCTCGTGTTCGTCATGGGCGTCGTGGATAGCGCTCGGATCATGGAAATGGTGAAGCTCGAGTCTGACCGCTACAATGACATTATGCAAAGTGATTTCAGGGACTCGTATCGTAACCTAAGCTTCAAAGCCATGGTGTCCCTCCGTTGGATCGCTGCTTACTGTCATAACATCACTTATATTCTCAAGACGGATGACGACATCTTGGTTAACATCTTTCTGCTGGCAAAGCAACTAAATGATCTCTATCATCACAACTTTGGCCGGCAGGACTTCATCATGTGCAACGTGTGGACCGGAATGAGAGCCATTCGGGACCGTCGCAGTAAATGGTTCGTCCCACGTCGCGAATTTCCTCGTGACACCTACCCGTCGTACTGTTCGGGCTCAGCGTTTGTAATGAGTCCAGACCTGACCGTCCGCTTACTCAAGAAGTCCTTGACCATCCCGTTCTTCTGGATTGATGATGTTTACGTGACCGGGGTTCTGGTCAAAGCTATCGGATTGAAACATGTACGATTTAATTCAGCTTACGTTCTCGACTCGGGCAAAGTTGTGGACCGTTTCTTTAAGGACACAACGCGGACGCTTGTCTTCTATCACGTTCGTGGTTACAACACAATGTATACGTTATGGCAAAAGTTAAAAGAGAGAATGAACCCAGTGACTTCAGAACACCGGGGTTTCCCAGTTAGCCGAACGCCTGGTCCTCGCTGACACATAATCCTCTTAGCTTCATCCTCTTAAAACTCTTTTTTGAATTTTTTTTTTTTCAAAAAAAAAAAACAAACATTTTTACCAATTGAAAAAAAAGAAAAAAAGAAATCTAATTTATTAAGAACAAATTGTTGTCTGAAAAAGAAAATTAACAGGTATTTTTAAAAAGAAGAAAAATTTGGGGGAAAAAAAGAAAAGGAAAAAAATCGAACATTCTATTGATACTTCTTTGTAAATTAAAACTTTTACAAAGTATCTGATACCTTAGAACAAAGAAGACATTTTTGGACCTGATTAAATTCAAAAAATTGTAAAAGATTTTTAAAAATCTCTTTTAAAAAATATATATATATAAAAATTATGGAGAACAAAGGCAATTTGAAAATATAACATTTAAGAAATATACACCAAAGAAAATGTCTGGTTTATCTGGTACAAGTCGATTTCAATCCCTTGAAAAGTCACGAATTTCCACAGTTGTCCACAGAGGCGTAGCGCAGAGGTTGGGGCTATTTGAAAACGTCCGGAGTCTCCAATGGACCCCACACACCTTAAAAGCTCAATAAATAGTAGTTCACCTACTGCATTTCTATTGATAAATTTCACTAAATGTTGGAGGGGCCCCCAAAGAACCAAGCCTCCCGGGTCCCAAAATACCCCCAAATCTCTAGCTACGCCTCTGGTTGTGCATCATTTCTACCTTCAGATAAAAATATTCATTTCCATGATTGTATTTGGTTTGGGCATATTATTAGGGTGGATCCATGGGCATCTGCAGCCCCTCTACCAGGGTGGGGGTTGCAAAACGATATATATATTCCAAGAAGTGGGTCAAAAAGATATATGTGGATGTCCGATGTCAGGTAAGATACTTTAGAGTTTCAAGCTGGGACTAGTCCTAAACTGCCACTGTTACCAGTGACCTCTTGATCCCCAATCTCAGATAGGTTCCAACTTTCGAGCCTCCCTTGCCCTCGGTAAGAAGGTCCGATCCAGGGGGTTCCCTGTTCGTACAATTAAGTGGACTCCCATGAAGGTATCAAAAGTATTTTCGTTTTTTAAAGATCTATACCCTAAAACTTACTTACTCAAATTTTTGGATAATGCCAGAATCACAGTATTCGTATCCTCCATTATAACACCCGATATAAAAGGTACAGCTGATAAGTACTGATTATATATATATATATATATATATATATATATATATATATATATATATATATATATATATATATAGTTTGAACTATAAAGAGTGAGACAGACTCAAGAGTGAAAGTGTATGGAAGTTAGGTTTATTTATCTGTAAATGTTTCCATTAATATATATATATATATATATATATATGTGTGTGTGTACATATATATGTATATATATATATATATATATATATATATATATATATATATATGTATATAGTTTGAACTATAAAGAGTGAGACAGACTCAAGAGTGAAAGTGTATGGAAGTTAGGTTTATTTATCTGTAAATGTTTCCATTAATATATATATATATATATATATATATATATATATATATATATATATATATATATATATATATATATACATATATGAATGAGCGTGTGTGTGTGTGTGTGTTATTTGGATATAGAAATCCGACTGTTGTGAAGCATTATGACATTTAGGAAAATTTATTTTACATCTTACGCCATCTTCCAACATCATTTCTGATGAAGCCACTATGGCGAAATTAGTTATAGACAAATGGATATTCAATCTAATAGAATAACTATGAAGACGTTATCTTCAGTGGGAACTCTTTTTGAGTCGGGACCCACGTTTTTGCACGGTGAAGATATGCCGATCGGCCTAGGCAGCGTAGATAGGTTAACATTTTTTTTTTTAAATTGGATTTCACGAAATCCTTAGTTTCACAATCGTCCTGTAACATATACATGAAATGAGCTTTGGAGTAAAGGTCTGTAAAAAAAGAAAATACTTTTGATAACCCCTTATAATAATGTCTTCTTTGCGTAGAGTCTATTCGGAAGAGCGACGAAGTTTGAAATTTGGCTACAGTTCCAATGTGTTAAGATTGATGTACTACGAAGACCAACTTGAAAATTACTCTAATTTGTTACACGTGAATTTATTAGTTTGTCTCAAGGTATTTTTTTAATACTCTCTAATTTGTTACACGTAAATTTATTACTTTGTCTGAAAGTATATTTATTCGAGTCGGTCTACGTCTCATTTTCTTTCCAGTGCAAGTTTAAGAGAATTTATCAGGACATGGAAGACAACTCGAAAGAATTTTCAGATGATAATTTTTGACTAATAACGATGATTTCATCCAAATAATACAGCTAACGATTCGTTCCATAGAATATCGACAATATGGCATTTTTTTTTTAATTTTATCAGATGAAATATCCCGAATCATTATTTTTATTTTTATGACAATTTTTTACCTTCATAAGAAATGTATCAAATACTGATACTACCAGAACGTGAATAAACATGGCCGCTGATTGGAGTGAAAGAGAGGTTTAAGGATGTCATATGGGCTTCCACCTTCTGGCCTTTGTAGCTCAATTATTAGAACAGGTAGGCGTAAACTATCATCCATCTATAAAGGTTGAGGGTTCAAATTCTACCAAAGGCTTTTAATTTTCTGATCGATGCTGGTTGCTCACTGCCAAAAGATTGTTGGTCTGAGCAAAAGTTATAATAAAAGATAACTAATAAATCAAGGTAAAGGTAAAAAGCAGTCAGAAAAATCAAAATTCCGGGATATTGTTAAGTAAGTTTAAATCTCAAGATAGCAATAAACTATTTGAGATTAGAGAAACAAAATAGAAAAATGAATAAATGTAAAAAATACATTTACTCCTTCTAAGTTAACAATATTAACAGGAGCAATTCAAGAGCATTTAAAGCCCTGTCTGTGTGTAGATATAAATAATTGCTTCTATATGTAGGGCAGTGAATTTCGTTGTGCATTTTATACATGTTCTTTGCTTATATATAATATAATAATAGAATATGTATTAGAGATTGTAAAGGCTGTCTGATAATGAAACCAACCATTTTGCAAGCAACTTTATATCAGCAAGCAATCGATGTTTCTAATTTATCGTCTACCAGAAGCCTTCACGAAATCAAAGCCTATTTGTGAACAAGCAAAGGGAGCCTCTACACATTTGCTGTTCAATTTTCATCTTTTATTCATTCTAGTAGATCAAATATTATTAACCATTATTGTTAATTTTTGCTACTATTCACTTTAATCTTAATTGTTGTTTCTCTTTATCATAACCAAATTCAGGCTGGGTACTCTTCTGCGCCGTCCAGTATAGATGGTCATCCGTTCGATTCTCACCTAGAACTTATTTTTCATTCCGATCCACGCTGTTGATGTATTTACTCATTGTTGGGGAGTAGCCAGCCTGAGTTTAGTTGCGATAAAAAGCAACAACAATTAAGATGAAAGTAAATCGTAGCAAAAATTAATAATAATCATTCGTTTTTCACCTTCAAATTCTTCCCAAACTTCGCCGGTTATTCGCATCAAATGCCATCGAGAATTATTCTGTTCATTCGGCAAAGCCAAGAGGACCTTTATAAACGATTATTCATGGTGGCTCCAAAAGTCTTTGGGAGATTACCACATGTATCTTTTCGGGAAAATCGAGTTTTATCAACGTATGCACGGCTCCGAAAGCGGCACGCCCGATTTGTTTCTTCACCAATGAGTCAGCTATCAGATACCACAAAAAGGAGCAGATAGTTGTGTTCGTGTGGTGTGCTCAGTCTGCGTCGAAAAAGTCAGGAGAATCCGAGAATATCACATGCATAATTGCCAATACTGTCAGATTCTATCAAGAGTTGTATACATGCTTCTTTCGGGTGGAAACATGCAGCTGAAGACAACTCGGTTTTATTATGAGACACTCTCAAATGGAATATGAAATTCGGGATAAAACTACAACTACTGATACTTATAATGCTTGTAATCGGTTGTACGAAAATTCATTGCAGGGAAATTCGTCGCGAAAAAGTCATCGCTGGAAAATTCTAGATCAGAGATGGAAGATTTATAGGACAAAAATATCCCACCTAGATTTTTCAGATCATCATTATCAAAATTCCAGGATATTGTTATGTAAGTTTTTAAGCTCAAGACAGCAATGAACTATTTTATCGTCTGTCGTTAGACATAGACCTTCCCCCACGATTCGCCAGACCTCTCTATTAATTTTGAAATATAACGATGTTAAATCTTATCAACTCGTTCTTAAAATTCCACTGATAAAACTGTTTTCAAAAGAAACATAATTTTTGGAAAAATGATTTCTTTGTTAAAAGAAGACAATGAGTTAAACTCATTATTTCATCATCATCATCATCATCATCATCATCAGTCTTTTAACGTCCGTCGTTGGACATAGACCTTCCTCAGGATTCGCCACAATTCTCTATCATGGGCGTCGCAGAGCCAGTACTTCCTGAACTTGTCTAGCTCGTCTCTCCATCTGATATTCTGCCGGCCTCGGTTGCGCATGTGATCTCAGGGTATCCATGTAGTGAGTCATGATGTCCATCGGTTGTCTGCCATTCTTGCAACATGGCCAGCCCATTGCCATTTGAGATTTTTAATGGATTCTATGATGTCCCTGACTTTTGTCTTTTCTCAGATGTACTGTGCTATCTTCTGATCTCTCCATGTGAGGCCCAGCATAATTCTTTCATGTGCACGTTGCATGGTTCTCAATTTACGGGTCTGTCTCTTGGTTAGGTTCCATGTTTCAGCTCCATAAGTGACTATTGGGAGGATGCATTAGTTATACACCCTTCTCTTTAGGATTAATTTAAATCTCTCTGAAGATGTGTTATATTTTTGTAGTTTCTTTTACCAAAATTACCGAAATGTATGCCGATTATGGATTTTTAAAACTTCATTTGTTTGTATGCACTGCAATTTCTCGACATTCGGCCATTGTACGAAGTAGAAATTATACATATTAGTCAGCACACAAAGCATTGCAGTATCGAAATTGAAGTTGTTTGGATCAGCGGTTCTTGAGAAATCCTATAAAAATGAATATATCTTTAAAACTCTAGCTTCATCTCGCCCATTTAACAAAAACACAAGGATGCTCTTTCTCTCTCAGTGTCACTGATGTAAGACGTCTTACAAAGCTTCGTGTCGACCATTAAACGAAAACAGATATAGTTCCTATAAATTATCTTGCTTGACTTCCTCTCTTTACTAATTATTAATACCCATAGTTATTTAATTAAAAATCATTTTACATGACAATTATGGCAGACATGAACCATAAAGTCCGACCCCTTTAAAACATGCACTGTTGCAACAGCCACTGTACTGACAACCCTTGTCAGCACTCAAAACTGATTAACATTAGTTTTCCGTGACAAATTCTCCTGCGACAAATTCTCTGGTCATGTATAAATCGGACACTGAAATTTTGTATTTACTTAATGAATTAGATATTTTACATGAAAAATGATTACGAATATATTTCAATTTCTAGTCCTTCCCAACTACCATTATTATTTTTTGTCAACTATTTTCCTTCAACCTAATTTTCTTAAACCACAACTGATCTGCGACTTATTACGATCTACGTCAATCAATAAACAGCGCAGGTCGGAAATAGAGAGTAAGCACTCGGTGATCATCGAACTTACGTCCTTTGGACACAAGGAAGCCTGGTTAAACAAATCATGAAAAAGAAAAACTACCAAAATCTCTTCAATGGAAGGGTCCGTTCTTTCAAATGGTATGTATGAGATATTTTCATCGACAGAATTGCTACCTTAGAGAAGAAAAGTCCATAGAACCCAGAAAATCACGCTGTTCATTGTTATCGTCATCATCATGATCAGTCTGTTATTGTCTGTCGTTGGACATAGACCTTCCCCAAGATTCGCCAAACCTCTCTATCATGGGCATCGGAGCCAGTGCTTTCCGAATTTATCTCGCTCATCACGCCATCTTACTTTCTGTCGGCCGAAGACTCGCACCTGATCTCTGGGAATCCACGTTGTGAGTCGTGATGTCCAGCGGTTGTTGAACATTCTTACAATCTGGCCAGCCCTTTGCCATTTGAGTTTTCTTACATTTTTCATAATGCCTCAGACTCTTGTCTTTTCTCTAATATACTGTGCTGTCTTATGATCTCTTCATGTGAGGTTGAACATGATTCTCTCATGTGCACGTTGCACGGTTCTCAATTTGAGGGTCAATCTTACGGTTAGGTTCAATGTTTCAGCTCCATAGGTTACTATCGGTTGAACACATTGGCTGTGAACCCTTGTTTTTTAGGACTAATTGGATTTTCCTATTATACAAAGTTGAGCTTATGGTAATTCTTGATAGTGATTTAAATACAAGGGTAAATAAAGAAGAGCCAAGTAATTATTGTCTGGAGATCATAGATTAAGAATTTTCATTATTCCACTGACTGTGTTTTTGTTTTTATCGCAATGTTTCGGTCGATATCTATATTTGGCCTTCCTCAGGTTTATGATATATCAGGTGAATGTTAATATTGCTTACTTAAGGGACACAATGAGATGATAATAATAATAATAATAA
>OY735238.1:29642784-29797784 GCA_963457665.1 Thysanoteuthis rhombus | reverse complement strand
CTCTGCATTTTATATTCTGACCGTCGGGTCTTTGCTTTCTACATGTTTGTTGAATATAAAGCAAAGTGTAAATCGATAAGGGGTCGAAAGGAAACGTTCGGTCAGTCAGCTTGACCCCAGGGGGCGGGGGTCAGTACACAGAGCTTGAAGAAGAAAATGATAAATGAAAAAAAAAAAAGAGAAGAGAGAAAACAAGTTTGATATGTGGTGAGAAATGTTTTATAAATGATGCAGTAATCCATACCTATTCTGTGTAAAAATCACCTAGCGTAAAGATTGCCAAAATATCTCCCTCTAGATGGCTAAAAATGGCTAGCTTATTTCCATTTTTTTCATTCCCAGCTTTTTTCCGTGATTTTTTTTTTGCGCTATCTCGTGAACGCAATCTTAGATTTGAAGAACGCGAGAATGTTATAGCTCGTTGAGTACGAAATTTCACACAAAGACTCCAAAAAGCATAAGTGAACAAAGTATTGATGAGATATTACCGCGATAATGAAAATAAAAGCCATAAAGTATCAAGTCAACAACATATATATATATAAATATATATATAATTTTTGATAAGTGATTTTAGCGTTATTTCGAGAACGCGATCTTAGATTCTGAGAACGTTAACTTATAACGAGAACAATAACGTTAGCTATAAAATTAGGTTGAAATAGAAAATTTAGCTGTTTTTAGCCATCAAGGGGGATAATTTTTGGCAATTTCTATGGCCAGCGATTTTAGTATTGAAACAGTCTGGATATTCTATGATGTTATTCGTATAGTAAAGTAAAATGATAATGATAGAATATCGCTTATATACACTGATGGAAAATGAAATTGCATTAGCCTGAATAAGTGTTTCAATTTACTCAAGATTAAACGAACAATTGTAAAAATTGCAAGATTTCAGTAATACATTGTATTAACATATTATCACAGGTCTGTCTGTACTCAGAGCTCAAATATAGACAGAGCATAGTCACTACGTCACAAGATGGCCGAAGATTTTGAAAGTTTTATCAGAATATCTACTTCCTCCTTTGCATTCACATACCGTACCCAGGTCACATTTGGCATCGTCTTTCACGGTGTTGCAACCTTATTTTCCGTCAGTGTATATATATAGATATGGTGCTTGAACAACCTGTATTAATCTTCTTTATGGGGGTTGTTCAAGGTTAGTAGCTTGAAGGAGAATAAATGAAAAGAAGGACAAGTTTAATATATTAGGTTGCCTCACATAACATGGCCGTTTATGAAATTTGAAATATCCTACAGTTGTTTTCAAAATCTGTTTATTTTCAGCAAGAGCTCGAACAGTTGTCCATATATCAGTTCAAACAACATCCATTAAATTCTCATCAACAACAACTGATTCAGGGTGACCTCTAGGGTTATCATGCAGGCTCATATCTCCGAAACGAAATTTGTGGATCTGACGTCAATCTGTTTTTCTAAGTCCCCATTACAAATGCAAAATTGATTTTCTTGAGAGCAAGAACTGTATTCTTACCGAGCTTGAACTCGTATAAAAACAATAGTCTGATCTATTTTGAGAACAGCATTTGTAAGAGAGAGGGATTATCTTATTAAAACTGATATAATGAATCATAAGCAGAAAATTCAAAAGAAAGCTTATATCCTAAAATCAGTCAAATATGTATTACTAAATTTTCTGCTTCAGAATTTGTCGAAATCACAATCATAAAGAGGAAAGCTAAAAAACGGCTTTTGCATGAAGCAATACTTCAGTGAATACACGGTGTAAATTAGTAAAACTAAAAATGTTTCAATGCAATTAAATTGCTATAAGAGAGAAAAGATTGCTTTTTTTCAGATTATTATCATTGGGGTCGTTTTTCGTGTACTTTCGAGTCGGGTACCTTGTACAAGGCATCAACATCAGCTTTACCTCCGTAGTACCTTCTACAAGGCATCAAAGTCAGCGTACGTACCTCTCGTTCCTTCTACAAAGCATCGGCCTCAACTTTGGTAAAACTTGGATATCTTCTACAAGGCACCAATGTCAGCTCAGGTACCGTGGGTGGTCGTAAAGAAAATTTTTAATTGACAAATAAATAAAAGCAAAATTTGTCGCTGCTAAAAAATGAAAGACTGACTTTGATATATATTTTTGCTTTTGTTTTTCTCTAATCGAGAATTTTCTCTTTCTTTTCTGATTAAAATAGAAACATTTTAAAAAACGAAATTGTGAGTTGAAATTATGGCGGATAATGCAAATCAATAATTGAAGGAGGAAAGTGAATGAAAAGTTGAAATACTAATGTTATAACATTATTATTAATTTTGGCTGACATTTAACTTCCTTGTAACTTTCAGTTGCTTCTTATACAACATTAAACTGGACCATAATTTGACGGCAACGATTAAACAGCGTAATTGAGAATAAAGAGTAACAGTGAAGGTGAGAATCGAACTTGTACCCTCGCAGTGGGAGTTCAGTATACACCTGGCCGCCTTCAACCATACGGCCACGGAGACTTCATAGTTAAACAGAAGCTGATTTCACATCGTAAAGCTTACTCCCTACAACCGATATTCGACACTTGTTGATGTTTACATTTGAGACTTGGTAATATTATAATATTGACGAAACAAATTGAATAAAAAAATTCATTTTTCTTTTTTTTTTTCTTTTCTGCTCTGTGTTTTTTATGCCTTCGACAAGGAATGACAGTTTAAGAACCATTATGAGAGAAATATTTTTTAAGATAACAAGTATGCTTTGTCATTGAATAGAAACCGTAACATAACCAATGTCACGACAGCATACCGTCTTAGGGGTGATCAATAAATAAGTTACTTCCCTCCCCTTTTATTGGGCTGGGATCACAATAAAAGTTCGAATTCTCGAAAAGAAAGAAGTACGAACACAAACTGAGGAACTAATTTAGCATGAACTTACATCATAAATTGACCCTAACCCTAAACCTAAAAAAACTGATTTGGGAATTTTTTCAAAGTTTTTTCCAGTCATCCTCATCATCAGCAGCAGCAGCGGAGCCGGTACTTTCTGAATTTGTCTAGCTCGTTTCTCCATCTAATATTCTGCCGGCCTCGGTTCCATTGGTTGTCCGCCATTCTTGCAACATGGCCAGCCCATTGCAATTTGAGATTTTTAATGGATCCTATGATGTCCCTGGCTTGTCTTTTCTCGGATGTACTGTGCTGTCTTGTGGTCTCTCCATGTGAGGCCCTGCATAATTCTTTCATGTGCACGTTGCATGGTTCTCAATTTGCAGGTCTGTCTCTTGGTTAGGTTCCATGTTTCAGCTCCATAAGTGACTATTGGGAGGATGCATTGGTTATACACCCTTCTCTTTAGGATTAATTTAAATCTCTTGCAGACTACGTATTTGTAGAGAGCGACCAAAAAATCTTAAGATATGTATACAGATATTTACCAAGCATAGCTTAGTCTGGCACAAGGCCATGAGTGTGGGCACCTAGTTAATATCAAACCAGCAGCAATGAAGATCGGCTATATTAGTTCGTAAACCATTAACCTAGGACTAATCACCACATGATTATTCACCAAGCGTTGTAGGGCATCTAGTACAGATCTAACTTGATACACCCAAGGCAGGGAACCTTTCACTGTTTAAAAGCTACTTTGAAATTTATTGTCTTCTAATGAGGCCAGACTTGGGAAATATTCAATACGTTCACAGCAAAATCTAAAGTTCTAGACATTTGGTTAATAACCTGTCCTAATTTGATTAGTGTATACTACTTAAAAGAAATGAAAAATTTTACTAGCCTTTTAATGAGGTTTTTTTTTTGTTTGTTTTTTCTTTCTTTTTTTTTTCAGATATCAGGTTCTAAAGTGGAGGTGCTCAATTTTAATTGGTCTTCCTCGTGTATTCTATTATTCTATGAAGTCTTATGTGGGGTGAGATGGGAGAAACAGGTTTCACAACAGGTTGTGGAAAAATGAGAAATCATTCATGGCGCATGCTCCCGGGGGCGAAGATATACAACTGGGGTTCTCCTGATTTCAATTGGATCTTTCTTGCTATCAAACATGGATTTCAAAATGCAATCTTCAGAGAGTTCAGTTAACTCCCTTCGAAACTTTTCTAGTGCCTCAGATACATCAACTACATTGGGTTGGAAAGCTGATTTCAGAACACTCTTCAAGATACGTGTTTGTATTCCCCCATCCCAAAAAAAATCATTGGAATACTCCTAGTCTCTTTTAATTACTTTTGTTAGCTCAGGGAAATGGTCTTCAGAAAGTCTCAACTAAGCAAGAATAATTCGAGTCATTTCACTTCGTAATTACATCACATAGAAACGCAACATTTCCGTGGAAATCTTCACAAGATAATTCACAATGCTGATTCCTTTCTTGAAAAACTTAATTATTTGTTCTCGTAAAGATAACATTTTAAGTAATGACTGTCCTTGCGATAAACAGCGCATTTTGTAATGTTAGAGAAAATCAATATTAATTATCTCATCATTAATCACGAGCATTTGTCGAAATTGTCCACGTCGCGTTGAATTTGCTCGAATATACTTCACATTACCAATAACTTTCTCTCAAGTTTCATTTAAAATAACAAATTTGGCACATACATTCGCTGATGCAAAATACAATGAAATGGAATAAGAGCATTTGGATCAGAGAGTTCTTTTTTTTTTTTTTCTAGATGTGCAATAAATCCATGATGCTTTCTTGTCATAGATGGCGCTCCAGCAAACTCCTTAAACTAGAGGGGTTTAGTCCACGACATTTATCTTTGAAACCATAAAAAATATTAATTCCTTGTGGATTCCTTTTCTAGTGTGATCAAAGAAACAGAAAAAAACATCTCTTTATGTAAAGGAACTTTCACTGTTATGACAAGAATGGCGTATTATAGGAGTATAGTAGAATCGGGAGATGTAGCCTAGGCTATCAAATGATATAGAGTTTCCTTTAGGATTATTTTTTTGGGTTAATCTTTTACGCTGAGAGCTAATTCATGCAGCCTGTCAGCATTTGTTCTTCTTGAAAGAGAGATCTATTTATATTCGGTAATCCTGTCAGGATCTAAGCACCTTACAACTCCAATTATGCATCGAACCACCGTAGCCATTGGAGACGGCGAAGCGTTCAATCCGTTTTATACGTGCGTTTACGTGTTTGTGTGTTCCAGTGCTCCTGGCCATACTGTTTTGTTGATAGACTTGAAAATTGGCATCAGTATCCCACTAGACCCCTTCAACGACAGATTTCTTTTATTTCAGAAAAAAATCTTGTTCACCTTTTGGGGGCCTTATTTTGACGGGGTTATCAATGATATCAGGATTTTCCAGAATCTAAATGTTTCTAGATATCTCTCTACTCAATCTTAGATGTTTTCCAGTTGAAAATGCCACTGATGTCATAAATAAAACTTTTTCTGACTGTATTTATTATTCAATGAATTTTTTACATGACTTAAAATTTAAACGATGCGGTTGTTCGGTTATTGACTTTGATGGCGAGTTCTTTTATGATTTATACATCATTGAACGACTTTGGGAAAAGTAGACCACGACACCTACCGATGGCAAAGAATCTCCATGAAATCCTCTAAAGAAGAAGAAATCAAAAGAAGAATCACTCTAGGATGGCAAGCCCTTGGTGGAGCGAGCTCCAGGACAAGAAAATCCCATTAGTCCTGGGAAGAAGAGTATACAACCAACGCATCCTCCCGATAGTCACTTATGGATCTGGAACGTGGAACCTAACCAAGAGACCTGCCCTCAGTCTGAGAATCATGCGACGTTCACACAAAAAGAATCACATGGAGAGACCACAAGACAGCACTGTTTATCAGGGAGAAAACAGGAATCTGAGACATCATAAAATTAATTAGAAAACTCAAATGGCAATGGGTTGGTCATGTTGCAAGAACGGCATACAACCGCTGGACATCAAGACACACAACATGGATCCCCAGAGATCACATGCACAACCAAGGCTGGCAGAATACAAGATGGACAGACGAACTAGACAAGTTCAGATAGTATCGGCTCCGCAACCCCCGTGATGGAGGGATAAGGCGAAGGTCTATGTCCAACGACGGGCGTTAAAAGACCGGTGATGATGAATGACTTTCCTTTTTCCCAAGGGAATAGGCTACTCTGTTACTTGCTTCAGTAGAAGCGTTTCCTTGATATAGTACTGATTTAAATATTTGTCTTTGCTTATGTTTTCCATCTTTCAGTTTGTGCAATGCAATCTTTCGAGACTCTCCTTCAAACTTGATTTATTTATTTTCCTTGTGAATTGCATAACGCTGGTGAATATCGTACTTGTTGAAATTGTAGTATCACATAACAAACGAATTTGATCTCTATCGAAAAGAAGATAATATTTCAATTCCCATTCATCATTGGAAGCTCGATTCTCTTCTTTTTGGGGGGGTTTTTTGGGTGGGGGGGGTCTTGGACACGAAGAGGAAAGTTAAACAAAATCAAATAGCAAGGACCAATCAATAGAAACGACACGCCTAGTAGCGGGCTAGGTACTATCATCATCATCATTGTTTTGTGGTCTCTCCATGTGAGGCCCAGCATTATTCTTTCATGTGCACGTTGCATGGTTCTCAGTTTACGGGTCTGTCTCTTAGTTAAGTTCCATGTTTCAGCTCCATAAGTGACTATTGGGAGGATGTATTGGTTATACACCCTTCTCTTTAGGATGAATGGGATCTTATTATTTTTGAAGGTTGAGCTAGCTCTGCCAAAGGCTTGCCATCCTAGTGTGATTCTTCACTTGATTTCTTCTTCTTTTGAGGATCATCTTGAGGCAGGCTGTGAAGAGTTGGCTAGGTACTAACTGATAACTAATTCATATGATTTTACTTTATTCATACTGAAAACATCAGTTAAGAGACAATTTTTCAACTATAATTGCCAAAATTTTGAATGATTAATTTTCAGAAAAGAAATTCAGAATTTTATTGACAAGGCCGCTGGAAGCTGCGTACAATATCCTAGAAGGCCGAATGTGGCCTTAAGGCTACAGGTTCCCCACCCTTACACCATACACTAATATTGATCAGCAAGATTAGCTTAGTAACCATTACCCCATTGAGAATCGACCAATGATTTCCCATCAAACATATATTAGTCTGGCGTAAGGTCACGAGTTCAAGGCACCTAGTATTATAAATGTCTGCTGGAATAATTCATTAACCATCACCCTATAGAGAATCTCTCCAAGGTTATTATCAAATATAGATTAGCCTGGCGTACGACCAGAAGTGTGGGGAGAAGGTAATGAAGGTCGAACACTCTTGACTGTAGATTAGCCCGTTAACCATCACCCTACAAGATTTTTTTTTATTCATGCAGATAATCTTTATGCCCAGTGGGTCTTCTTGGTCAAATTGTATCAAAATCAGCTTGTACTTTAGTGATATTTGTCTTCTATAATTTGAAAAAAATATTGATGATTTTAAAACATCTGAAATTACTTGGGGCTTTTGGAGGAACGGAAAGCATCAGTAAAAAATAACTACGTTTATATATTGTAATGCAGGGGTTCTAATATCGGGGTACATCTAAGAGTACGCAAGATAGATTACGGGGATACGCGAGGTTTGTGAAAACATTGAGATCTTGATGTAATCACAACCAACGAAACACAGCTCATATCACGTGTCTTTTAAACCTGACATACAGTTGGCAACACGGACGCTGATCAAAAGAGACAGCCCTGTGAGATCAAATATCTCTCCACAAAGAGACACAGCAACACTGCAGGATAGAGTGAACGGGTACGTTGGGAAAAAAGGGTTTGAGAATCTTTTCTATAATGGAAGAAGTTATACGAAGCGTTAGTCCTCAGGTTAATTTTCAGAGCTCAACTCTCAATTTTCAACTCATCCTTGTTAGAAAATGTCAACCAAAACTGTCAATAAAACTGTTGACATAGGTTTCTCTCCGTTTTCAAATTGGTCCAGCTGGCTGTCTGGCTGACTAAGCCTGTATCATGGGTACAGGCCGCACTTATGAAGCTAGAGGACTGAAGGTTTCAACATTTACTCCTCATCATATCAACAAAACTTTTTTTTTTTAAATCCCTCCCCTAAATACGTTTTCAGTGGGGATGGGGTTCCAATTAGCAATATAAGTTTATGCTAAATTGGTCTCTAGTTAAAATAATCTGATTTCTATAAGATAATTTACAATGCATTTCTCTTGTAAAATAATTTGTAATGCATTTATATCATAAAATCAATTGATTTCTATCATAAAATAATTTACAATGATTTTCTCTTGTAAAATGATTTGCAATACATTTCTATCGTAGAATAATTTCTGGTGCATTTCTATCGTAAAATAATTTGCAATGCATTTCTCTTGTAAAATAATCTGATTTCTATAAGATCATTTGCAATGCATTTCTCTTGTAAAATAATTTGCAATGCATTTCTATTATAAAATTACTTGATTTCTACAATAAAATAATCTGATTTCTATCATAAAATAATCTGCAAAGATTTTCTCTTGTAAAGTAATTTGCAATGCATTCCTAGCATAAAATAACTTGATTTCTATCATGAAATAGTTTGCAATGCATTTCTATAGGTGCTTTTTATATTTACATCATGACTGACTATGTAATCATTAGAGAGAATAAAAGTTTCGGCGTGTATGTTAGATAGATCGTACTCTTTATATAATTGGTTTCCCAAGCAATTTCTGATAATTTGGAAGTAGCGAAAAAAAGAATTTTAATGTAGAATCCAAAATTCTAGAGATAAATGAGTCTGGCCAGATAAACGACATTAACAGACGCAGCAGTCACTGATGAATATAATAAGAATAACTTCAAAGCTATTATTCTTTTATCTGCAAAATATCAGAAAAACAATGAGGCAGATAGCTGTTAAATTGATAAAACGCTAAAAATGTAGCGGGAGTAAGGATAACCGCAAACTTACACGAATTTTCCTTCTATTCGTTTTTGGGTGTCTAAAACCCTTCAAAACAGACCTAGAGGACTGAAATTGTAATATGTTGTAGTTTAGACATAGAGCTTTAAATAAACTATATGTAAACTAATGTTTAATTCAATTTCTTCATTTAAAATTCTATGTACACCTTTATCATCATCTAATATTGACATGCTACACCCGTTTAATTCAAGCCCTTTAGGTCTTTTTTTTAGGGTAGAGCAAACAAAAACTGAAACTAAATTCTTAAATATTAGCGGTTAGCACTTATTTTTTGCTTTCGCTAAATATTTAGTGGTTTATCAGTTTAACGTTTTCGTTAGCTGGGCCAACTACAAAAATTAGGCGTGCATTATATTATTACAAACCTTCACCCAAAACTGTCAGCGTCAGCATAGTCCACATTAATATAGGTTTCTTTAGTTTTTAGGTGGGTCTGACTGGTTGGCGGCTTAAAATTTAAACATCAACTCGTTATGTCTAGAAAAAGGCGTTTATAGTTTCGTTTTTCTCATATACCTCCAAAATAGGTCGGTAATGGGTTATCAATTTAAAATGCATGTTTTTCGCTAAATTGGTACCTTAGTTTGTGTCCGGCAGTGTTGGCAGACTCTCTTAGTGAACAACAAAAGGCCAGTGAAGTAACTTGTTCATTGATCATCACATTTTCCAATCGTCTGCCGAAAGATGTTGGTCACGTGACAGTTTCTATCAAGTGACTAACTAGAACTGTACGGCTCTTTTCGTCTTGGCTGATGGTCTTAGCAACATCAGAACTTTGAACTTTCGCGCCTGGGTGCTTAGTATAGAGGAAGCGTTGTGCGTAAGTTCCAGCTCCCCCTTCTGGACCATTCTTGAGACTTGCAAACGATAGAAGTGCTCAGTTCGTTTGGAGATTAGCACGACTGCGGGGGATGCCTCTCTTTCTGGTCACTGCACTTGATATCCCCAGACGGTCAATCATCTAGGTACTGGACGGGTTCAACGTTGTTCAACTTTGGTGGTCGTGCGAGAGACAGTATTTCCGACGCGATTGGGTCGTCAAGTATAATACTGAGAAGGCTCGATTATCCGAACGAGACGGACGGAGAGTATGTAATTCGGATAATTGATCCAATTACAAAAAAGAAACCATACTGAACACAATTACGGGACCATGAAATCTTGTTAGATAATCCGAAATTCGGATAATTGATTTTCGGATAATCGAGGTATTAGAGTCGTCTTATTGATCCCTCTATTGAAGATAACATATCGGTCCCTGTGAGGTTTGCTCAATTGCTTACCTGCATACTCAATTTCTCTTTTTGTATTAACCATCGTGGCATGCCAGTGATGAAGCATTTTTACCAAGATGTCTGGCAACTGTCAATGAATTAGAGTGGACGGAGAAATGGATTCATGCCTTCCACACAACCTTTAGTACGAAGTGAACATTAACATCCAGAATTAAGACTATTTTTCTATTCCTTTTTCTGTGGAAAATGCGATGCGTTCCTATCCCACAAATTTTTATAGTCTCCACCCAACCCCCATTCTCTTTCCTTCTCATTCTTCGACGAGACAGAATGCAGGGAAAAGTGGATTCATGTCTTTACCATTAGCGGAAAGTGAAAACATGCAGCTTTAATCGAAATTCGAACTCGGTTTGACGAATTTGTTTTACGTGTCAGTACGCCCTTATGCCATTCAGTACCGCCTATATTAAAATTATAGAGGAAGAAAAATTGCATAGGGTAATTCTAACGCAATATAACAAACAATGAAAAAACTGTAAAAAAAGAAATAGTGAAAAATGAAAAAAAAACGAAAGTTCTCTAAGATAAACAAAACAACAAGCGGACTTTGGAAATGTGACCAACGAATTTAAAGGAATTACGTATCGATGTAAAGGATATTACATGAAAAAAAGAAGCAAGTAGGAAAATATATGACAAGAGAAAATGGCAAATAATTCTCTGAAAGAATAAAAACGATAAACAGAAAAAAACTAATCCTACCAAACAAAAACTAATAAAAGAGAGAAACAGGTTGCATTCTGCCATTTTGAAGCTGTGTCGTCATTGTCTCGCGTAATTGGATCTCGCAATGGAACGATGAATGACGAGAACAGAATTAGATAAGAGAAATCAAATAAGGCCACAGATAAAGGACAAACGAGAAACTTTGCTTGTCAACATCCGACAGGTGACAATGTTCGCACTGATAATTGGCAAGAAATACATTATTGTCTTGAATAAATAAAGAGAGTAAAAATGATTGGAATGATGGATATGAGAGAAAAGAAAGGGTAGGAAAAGAAGTAGACTGGGAAGAGGGGATAGAAGGGTTGAGGAAGAAGGAAAGAAAAAAAGAAAGAAATGAAGAACGAAGTAGAAGAATAAAGAAAGAAAGAGAGAAAGAAAGAAAGAGACATTAAGGGAAAAACGAAAGAGAGAAAGAACGAACAAACGAAAGAAAAGATAAAAATGAAAGAATGTAAAATGAAAGATATGCAATAATGAAAGGGAGAGCGAAAGGAAAAAGGAAACAAGGTAAGAATGATCGAAGGAACGAATGAAAGAAAGAAAAAATGAAAAATGAAAGAAATGAAAATAAAAGACGGATCGAAAGGAAAAAATAAACAAAATAAGAACAAACATACGAACGAACGAAAGAATGAAAAATGAAAAATGAAAAAAAATAAAGAGTAAAAAAAGGAAAAAGATGAATATGAAAGATGGAGCGAAGGAAAGGAAGAAAGAAAATAAGAACGAGTGTAAAAAAGAGAAAAAGAACGAACAAAAGGAAGGAAGTCAGAACGGGCGAACGAAAGATAGGAAGAAAGAAAGAAAGAAAGAAAGAAAGAAAGAAAGAAAAAAAAACAAAAAGGAAAAATGAAAGAAATTAAAATGAAAGAAATTAAAATGAAAGACAGTGCGATGGAAAAAAAGGAAACAAAGTAAGAACGAACAAACGAAAGAGTGAGAAATTAAAGGAATAAACATGAAAAATGAAAGAAATGAGAAGGAAAGCTGAAAAGAAAGAAAGGACGAACAAAAAAAAAGTAAAGACGAACGAAAGGAAGAAAGAATGAAAAATGAAAGAAATAAGAATGAAAAATGAAAGAAATAAGAATGAAAAATGAAAAAACAAGAATGAAAGAGAGAGCAAAATGAAAAAAGAAACAAAATAAGAAGGAAAGAAACGAAATAAGAAAGAAAGAAGGAAAATGGGGCTGATTTGATTGGCAGTAAAGTGATAAAGTATCAGTTACCAATCAGTGTCAAATATGAGAGAGAAAGGGTCAAAAGTGAAATAAGAAAACATGTGTATGTATTTTTATACATTACAGAGATTGCGTGTGTGAGAGGGGGCTGAGGGTAAGCCCACCCCTTGAAAGATTTTTGTTAGACAGTCTTCCTATCCTCTGTTTGACCTCATCTCGTACTAATATAGAGGGGAACAGGGTACAGTGGATCAGAATGATAATTGATGACAAAAACTAGTATTGATTTTTTTACGTATAGAAGAGAGTCAACTCTGTTGGCTGTGAAATACGTTGTAATAAGATAAGAAAGTAATATCTCTCTAAGTTATCAGCTGGCAGGCACTTGTTTTTTGGAGGGTTAAGGCTGATCCACTGTGCCTCAGCACAAGTACACAGTGAATAATCCCACAGTGAACAGTGGATCAACAAAAGGTTGAACGATTTAAAGAAGTCTTACAGTGGAAACCAACGACACATTTTATTGAAGTATTGTTGAATTATAGATTTAGTTGAAAGAAGTGATCGTAAAAATCTTTAAAACATTCATTGGAAAAGGTTAGGCACAATGAAGGGAATATTTGACACAAAATCGCATTCACATCTTGTCTTAAAAAAATTCAAGAAGATAAAAAAAATGATACAAAAGTGAAAAGGAAAAGCTCTTTTACTTTCCTAGTAAAGTTGATTAAATGAATTGACAGGATCGGTTTCAATTAAAAGAAAAGATCCACTGTATCTGATTCACTGTGTCCTACACCTGCCATTGTGAAAGATAACTTTATATCTCTCTAACGAGCAAGCTCAAGTGTTCGCCATCTATTTTGATTCCTCTTTGCAGACGACATCGTCCTTTTTGCAAAGAACCTACACGACCTCCAACTAATGCTAGATGATCTAAACAAAGAAAGCAAAAAAGTCGGCCTACACATGAACTTCAGTAAAACAAAAATCATGTACAATAATCATGTTGAGAATAAGAACATAACTGTCAAGATAGAAGATGCAAAACTCGGCAAGGTAGACCACTACATCTACCTTGGACAACGAATCTCCATGAGATCCTCAAAAGAAGAGGAAATCAAGCGAAGAATCACATTGGGGTGACAAGCCTTTGGCTGAGCAATCTCAAATAACGAGAACCAGATGATCCCAATAATCCTAAAAAGAAGAGCATACAACCTATGCATTCTTCCGATAGTCACTTATGGGGCTGAAACGCGGAACTTAACCAATGGACAGACCTGCAAGCTGAGAAGTATGCAACGTGCGCATGAAAGAATCATGCTCAACCTTACATGGAGAGATCACATGACAGTACAGTATATAAGGAAGAAAATTGGTATCCACGACATCATAGAAACTATTAAAAAACTAAAATTGCAATGGGCAGGACGTATTGCAAGAATGAAAGACAACTGATGGACATCACGTCTCACAACATGGATCCCCAGAGATCACATAAGAAACCGAGGCCGACAGAACATAAGATGGAGAGATGAACTGGAAAGATTCAGGAAATACTCGCTCTGCGACGCCCATGATAGAGAAATGTGGTGAATCCTGGGGAAGGTCTATGTCCAACGACGGACGTTAAAAGACTGATGATGATGATGAACGAGCAAGCGCTGTGATTGAAGTTTGGACAGGAAGCAATTCTAATACAATATAGATTTCCCCTCATATAGCACAATTAGAAAATTTTGGATAGTTGTGGTTCTATAATGAAAATAAGAGTATCCGTGAATATCACTTTTGCCTTAAAATTAGTATCCTTAGCTTGCACGCTGTACAGTAATGCTCAAGCAAGCAAGTCTTCCACAAAATTAGATGGTGGATTTGTTGACTTCAGAAAAAGGAGGAAGGCACCGTCCTGATGCGTATTGGAATTCGTAAAAAATCACAACGATTCACTGTACCCTGTGATTCACTGTGACTCGATTTTCCTTACGTATACATATTGCATACATATCATATGTACACACACACACACACACACAAACACAAACATATATATATATTTGTTTATGTTTATGATATATATGTGTAAGTGCATATATATATATATATATATAAACAGAGATGGGGAGAGAGAGAAAATGGGAGAGACAGAAAAAGGAAGAGAGAGAGAAAGGGAAAACGAGAGAGAAAGTGGTGAGAGCTTCCTCGTAGTTGAATAGTTTGGGGGCAACCACGCTCTCCCCGATTGGAAGTTAGATGTAAGGCAGTCTTCTCTTCCTCAATATTCTTACTTTTGGTTTTATGCCGTTCCAAGTTTTATATATATATATATATATATATATATATATATATATATATATATATATATGTGTGTGTGTGTGTGTGTGTGTGTTTGTGTGTGTGTGTGTGTGTGTGTTCGTGTGCGTGTGTGGAGAAAGAGAGGGCAGGGAGGGAGAGAGTGATGAGGTTGAACAGATTAATGAAAAGAGCGTTAAAAAAAGAAAGATTTCAAGAAAGGAAGAAATTGTATAATGTGAAAAATTTCGGTCAGCCTCGTTCTCATTGGTTTCTTTTTTTACTCCGGAAATAGTACAGTAGATAAGAGAAAAATCATTCAAAATGTGCAAAAAGTTTGAAAATCTGAATACTAGTGAATTTTTTAGGCTCTTCCATATAACTAGAAAGAGAACAGACTCTGTCAAAAAACTAAGACGTCGTATGCGCAATTTTGACGGCATTTATCAACATTTGTTTCTGCCATAAAAATGATATTATATTGATTTTTCAAATTAATCCCCGTTAAATGATCTTATGTATTCTATGTAAATCATAATGTCAACATAGGTTTCTTCAGTTTCAGGTTCGTCTTGCCGACTGTATAATGAAGAGCCTCGGGATGTCTGGTAGTAATTCTCATTGGAATTTGGTTTGATTCGAAGGAGACCGAATTGGCATATCCACCAGCTAATTCATTCAGAGAAGACTTCTTCGTCATTCTCAGGTCAAATGAAAAGGGAGTACTCACGGTCTACTCTCACTGTTGATATAGAGAGAGGGAGCACAGTGTAGCCTCTCACGATGCTGGTGATGGCATTAGTAGTGGTACAAGTCAGTCGCATGTGATTCTAGTCTTCCTTGAATAAAACGACGGAAGATTGTGTACATAAAAAGAATAAACAATAATTTATTCACCTATACGAGGTTCAATATTTATGAGTCAGTAGAAGCAGAAAAGACTTTCTGTTTTATATCAGAAAGTTTCTTTTTGAACTTCTTTTTGTGTTCAAATGCTTAAGAAAGGCCGCGGATTTGTAGGAAGTGTAGAATGTATTTGAAGTTTACGGACAATCGACTGAGCTTCGAAAAGGAAGGCACGAAAAATGACAAAACTTGATCGCTCACAGGAGCATTATAAATGGGGAAATGTATGTGATGTGGGTGTGTAAAACTCCTGTTTCTATGCATAATGTCGAAATAATTGTATGAGACATTTTCCGGTCCCAGATCGTCGATTCTAAAATTCTGAGACGCTAGCTGTTGCGAGTTGAGGGTGGAGAGAATCTCAATGACACCCTCAAAAGAAGGAGAAATCAAGCGAAAAATCACCCTAGGATGGCAAGCCTTCGGCAAAGCAAGCTCAACCTTCAGAAACAAGACGATCCCAATAATCCTAAAAAGAAGAGTATACAACCAATGTATCCTCCCAATAGTCACTTATGGAGCTGAAACATGGAACCTAACTAAGAGACATACCTACAAACTGAGAAGCATGCAACGTGCACATGAGAGAATCATGCTCAACTTCACATGGAGAGATCACAGGACAGCACGATATATCAGAAAGAAAACGGGGGTCAGAGACATCATAGAATCCATTAGAAAACTCAAATGGCAATGGGCTGGTCATGTTGCGAGAATGGACATCATAACTCACAACATGTGACATCCCCAAAGACCACATGCGAAACCGAGGCCGACAAAAAATAAGATGGAGAGATGAACTAGACAAATTCAGAAAATACTAGCTCCACAACGCCCATGATAGAGAAATGTGGCAGATCCTGAGGAAGGTTTATGTCTGACAACTGACGTTAAAAGACTGATGATGATGATGATGATGATGATGATGATGATGATTTCGGAAAATGTGTTGAAATCGGCTTCTGGGCTAGCAGCGGGTGATCTTCAGACTTGTCCGTCGGAGAGACAGTTAGGGGAAAATTAATGTCCTATTTTGTTCCTCGGCCAAATTCTGGTGTTTAATTCTTTTGAAATACGCAAGAGTGTTATTTCAGTTTAAAGATTCCTAGATCTCATTCTTTTATTGTTTTTTGGTCTTTTTGTCTGCATTGAGAACTTCCAAGTTGTCAATGAAAAGTGAATTGATGTTGTCGATCTTGAAAGGAATTTTTCTCTCTGGCAAATCTGTTTGAGAACTGTTAGTCACCAGGTTTCTTCATTCATATTTATCTAATATATCATTTATTTATCTACTTATCTATTCGCCATAGACCCCCGCATAATATCTTAGCACGCTGATAACTCGGTACTTGCGCGCAGCAAAATATTTTGTCGGACTATGCACATTTGAAATTCTAAAATACAACAGACACCCGAAGAAGCCTGTAGGGTACTGCGGGTATAGAGTTGTGATTAAAAGAAAAAAATACGAAGACGGTGGAGTTGGTTTGAACCATCCAAAATTTATTGATTGAAAGCTTTTTCAAAAAATCGCAGAAATGCAGAGATTGGCTCTCTGTCTTTTGCAGCGAGCCGTGTTGGGGTGATCAATTAGAATATTCTTTAAAAATCAGTATTGCAGACAAAAAGACAAAAAATAGAAAGGAAGAAAGAAACAGGTCTAGTTAGTTACTCGGTAGAAGCTACTATGCAACCAATGCCTTTTGGCAGCATGCCGTGTAGGGGGTGATTATAAGGATTGAAAAAGGATCTAATCAATGTATAAGTACGTCTCTCCCCTTTTTTGAGCAGTGATCACAAAAAGTCTTGATTTTCAAAAGAAGGTGGTCACAAACAAAGGGATCAATTTAGAATAAACTTATATTGCGAATTGATCCCCCACTAAGAACCTACTAAGGGGATTTGAAAAAAAAAATTTTTTTCCTAGATATAAAGAGTAAATGTTGAAAAATTCGGCCCTCTAGTCCTTTTGCACGAGTGATTCGTGCATCCATAGCTAGCCATCCGGACCAACTTGAAAACTGAAGAAACCTATTCTGACAGTTTTGGTGACAGTTGTGCTTGACGGTTCTTCAAAAGACGAGGAAAAGAAAAAGAAAAGGAAAAGATGGAAAGGGAAAAGAAAAACGAAAAAGACAAAAAAGAAAAGAAAGAAGAAGAGGGTAAAAGAGGAAAAAGACGAAAAGGAAAAGAAAATAGGAAAAAGAAAGAAAAAGAAAAGAAACGTTACCCTCTACACGGGCGCCATCTTTACTCAGTGACAAATCCTACCAATTCTTATTAATCTTATTCCTGAGTGGAAACACATGTCTTGAATTTATATCTATTTTTACATCTGCCCACGAAGTTGGAGAGATATATGTATTCAGTCGCGTCTTTCCGTCTTTCTGTCTGTCCACATGATATTTCCAAAAGTACTAAATGAATTTCATTGAAACTCGCCGTCGAAGTCAATGATTGAACAACCATAGCCATGTATTTGGAGTCACGTCAAAAATTCAATCGAAGAATAAATATGGTCCAAATAAATTCTGTTTATGACATCACCGGCGTTTTTAACAGGAAAACATCTAAGAAAATAACATCTAGAAACATCTAGATTCGCCAAAATCTAGAGGTTATTTCAACAGGAAAACATCTAGAATGGGATTTTTTTTTAACATCTATAAAGATCTAGATTTTGGAGAATCTAAGCGTTATTTCCATTGGAAAACATCTGAAAAAAAGTGTAATCTAGATGTAATTAGTATACCTGTCAAAATAAGGCTAAAGGAAGGATATAGTGTAGTAGTAAGGCCAATTTCCAAGGTTATAGACAAAACAGTATAGCCAGGGGCGTTGGAACACACAAACACACCTAGATATACATGGCGGCTATAGTTTTCAACTTTGTGGAAGTGTGGACAATGGGCTGTGTAAGAAGTGATCGGTCAATGCACAGTCATCTCCCCAACGACGTACTTATATGTTCACACGACATAATATCACCCGAATTTCACGTCTGTCCACGTGATATCTCGAAAAGTTCTCAATGGATATCAATGAAATTATGCAGAAGAAGTGATTAAATCTTGGTACGGATTTATGCACGATTACTTCCCTTGACGATGGCGTTGGCAGAGACTGGCTGAGTGCTTTCTAGTTGTATTTGTTCTGGTTTTAATCGGTTTATATTTCCAAAACCAGGAACTTTTTCAGCTATTTTAATATGCGTCCAAGTGTGCTCTCCAAAAAGTATATTTGACGAAGTACTCAGACCGGTAACACAAATAGCCACTGTAATGGCGCATTCGTTTTGCAGGACAAATACGGAATGGACAGTATAAAGTCATAATGTGTTACACAAACTCAAATTGAGTGAAATGCTGGTAAAAGAAATCGTGTTACTTTGATCTTCCAAGTAGGCCTACTGGCTTTGAAAATCTGCATTTGAAATCTTGGCTTTCTGCTTAGACTTGAACGTCAACCACTAGCAGCAATGGGAAGTAGGCAACTTTTCCAATCAGGAGGCAGACTACTGGTTATTTACTAAGTTTCATCTCAGTAAATTCCTAGCTTCCATCAACGTTACCTCTACATCATAATTAAATATGATTAAACAACTAATGGCCCTGTACCAGAATAAGATCATATTAGTCTGACACAAGGCCATTGAGTATTAAATTCACAACATTAGGTGAGAGATGGGTTTTCAAACTATCGATTGGCGGTACACACTCTTCTTGTATGCAGTCTCTTTAGTACCATCAATGGAACAAAAGAAATACAATAACAAGTTCATTACAATCGCTATAAAGTCGCCTTTTTCCTAGTTATTAAGCATCCTCTTTATTATCGGTAAGGGCGTAGCTGAGAGGGTTGGGTGATCTAAAATCGCCCCACTCTCCGGGTTAACAATGGAAGGGACCCTCAGGAGCTTAATGAATAGTTGTCCACCTATTGTATTTCGACTAACATTATACAAAAACAAATCACATTAAGTATTGGGGGGGGGGACACCCCAAATATCCAGCTATGGTTCTGATTATCGGCTTTTTTTTTTTAATTTTCGTTATTTTTTTTTATCATCGATTTCTCCTCTTCCTCTTCTTCCTCCTACCTTTTCAATTTTACCCAAGAAACGACCCCTTTTCCTCCGCTTCCTCCTTCATCTCTCTCTCTCTCTCTCTCTCTCTCTCTCTCTCTCTCTCTCTCTCTCTCTCTCTCTCTCTCTCTCTCACTCTGCTTCTTTCTCCTCCTAACCCTCATATTTTGTCTATTTTTTCCACTGAATGACTTCTCTTTCTCCTCTTCCTTTTTCCTCTTTTCCTTTTACCCCAAATCTCACTACTCCCTTCTTCTTTCTCCTTCTTCTCCTCCTCCATTTCTTCTTTTTCTTCTTCTTCTCTTTCTCACACTTCACTTTTGCAATTTTTTCCACCGAACCTTCTATTCCTTCTCTTCATCATCATCCTGCTCCTCTTTCCTTATCACTCCTCTTCCTTCTCTCATTTTTCTTCATTTTTTCTGCTTAACTAACTCTCCTCAACTTGGTCCTCCTCCTCCTCCTCCTCCTCCTCCTCCCCCTCTTCTTTTTCTTCCTCCTCCTCCTCCTTTTATTTCTCCTTCCTCCTCCTCCTCCTCCTCCTTTTATTTCTCCTTCCGCTTCTTCCCTTCCCTCATATCCTACTTTTCCATCTTCCCAATGAACAATATATGATCAATAATTTCTTTCATCCAAGTTCTCATTCGTTCCTTCATAATTTTCTTTCCTTTTCAACCTCTTGTGCTTTTAAACAATATCGTCTCATTCCCCTTCTGGGTTTGGTATAAGGAACCATCAAGTAAAACTGCCAACAACAACTTGGGTTTTTTTTTCAGTTTTTAAGTTGGTCTATCTGATTGGCTGGCTTGCTTGCTTGCTTGCTTGCTTGCTATGCATGTATCATGTAGGTCGCACCAATGATGTTAGAAGAGCTTGGAATTTGAACATTAACCCCTTATTATGTCTAGTGAAAACATATTTTTTGTTTTTTTAATCCCCTCCTAAATAGGCTGTAAATGGGGTGGGGCGATTTGCAATATGCTTTTATGCTAAACTGATCCCTTGGTCTGTGTCCAGCAGTTTCCACGCATATTTGGGGGGGGGGTTGTTTTTAGTTGTTTTGGTCTATTTTTGAAAATTCAGACATTTTTAGCGGTCACTGTCCAACAAAAGGCAATAGAAGTAACTTATTCATTGACCATCTCTTTTTCCATTTTTTAATTGATTACCCCAACACGGTATGCTGCCAAAAGATGTTAGTAACGTAACGATTCCCACTGAGTGACTAACCAATAGGTATTTTCCTTTCGAAATTATTTCCATACATCTCTTCTCTTTTTAATCTACCCCTTTCAAGCTACCCAACTTTTCAATTAAGGTCCAACCAAAATCCAATGTCATCGTCTGCATTCATTCATTCTCAGCTCTTTCAAATTCATACAGACTGGCTAACCGTCTTCTCTAACTGTAAACTATTTCTTTAAGGCCCTGGCGCCAGTCTTTCTTCACTGTAATATTTCTCTTCCATTTCCACCATTTGCAAACATATGATTGGTTGTTTTTCTCTGATGGCGAAGCGCTTCAAAATTCGAAATGGCATCGTCTCTGTAGAAATACCAGCCGTCATGCGCCGGGGAATTCTATTTTTAGCAGATTTTCTTCTCCTGCGACAGAGAAAAATAAACAAGGGAAAAGAAAGCTCAACTGGACCAAGTATTCCAAAACTGGACAATATACAAAAATGATTGATTTACGTATCATTGTAGATGAATGGAAGGTTAGGGAAAACAGACGTCAATGATTTTTCGTTATTTATTGATCCGATCAGTAATGTCACTGGGTTAGAAACGATTAGCTATTGCTATCACACGCACACACACACACACACACACACACACACACACACACATATATATATATATATATATATATATATATATATATATATATATATATATATATATATATCAGTAATAGATGATCTATACAAATATCATTGCTGTGCTCACATTCTCTTTCTCTCTCTCTCTCTCTATATATATATATATATGTGTGTGTGTGTGTGTGTGTGCATATATATATATATATATATATATATATATACATATATATATGTGTGTGTGTGTGTGTGTGTGTATGCGTGTGTGTGAGAGAGAAAGATACGATTTAATGTATATACTTAAATATTTGTTTCTGTGAAATATGTGTGTGTATGTGTCTATGTGCGTCTGCGTGTGTCACAGTAATGAATTATGGATATGTAAACATGCATATGTATCCCTCTACTAAACATAGATATACCAATAAGTCTATAGCCTAATGATGGAAAAAGCAGTTATGGTTAAGATTCCCTATACTCAACCAAGTCGAAAAAAAAAGATTTTTTCAGCGGTAATTTTGGGTCTTTCGATCCACAAGACCCTAGAATCTTCCAGGAATTTGTTCGTTTTTAGAAAAATATTTTACGAGTGGTATTCAATTTACAATGTAACTTTACTGGCAGATTGGACCATTACTTTCCGTTTGTTATATGGAAGTGGGGCTTCAAAATATGTTGATACTTCCCTTGTGAGGCTTATTTGATATCTTAATGACGATTTTTTTTTTGCTTCCATTGATCTAAATCCCCACCAAATAAAACCTTAACGAAAGCACAAGAAATCGTCATTCATAGGAAGCCTAAAAAAATATTCACGGGGAAGTAACAACATACTTCCAAGTCTCATTTCCGTACACCGGACAGAAAAAAGGACCCAGTTTAAAATTACATTCACATTGTGAAATGAATCCCCTCACCATTCCTCGTAAAACCTCAGAAAATTAATTAACTAACAAATTCTGGGAAAGTTCTAGAGTCTAATGGATCAAAAACACAAAAATACTGCCGAAAAATTGTTTTATGTTATTTTTTTTTCGACTAGGTTAACTAAAAATGAATCGTAATTGCATTTATTTTTCACAACAAATATCTAAATTTAACCTAATCTCTTTCCTTTTTAGTGCACTTAATTCAGTGTTGAACAACCATAGCCACCAAAGGTGGTGAAGGGTTCCATGCTTTTTTTATATGTTTGTGTTTGTTTGTTTATGTGCTCCAGTGCTCTTGGCCATACAATTTTGTCTAGAGAAAATTTGCATTAGTACTCCACTAGACCCCTTCTAAAAGTGTGTGTCTGTGGCTTTTTTGGATAAAGGCTTTTTTTTAATCTTTTGAGGCCTTATTTTGATGGGTTTATTGATAATATTTAGATTCTTCAGAATCTAGATGCTTCTACCTATTTGTTTTTTTGTGTGTGTTTTTTTTACTCTGTTTTAGATGTTTTCCTGTTGAAGAGGCTCGTGATGTCATAACTCGAATTTATTCTGACTATATTTATCCTTCGTTGGAATTTTTTTCACATGACTTGAAATTATGACGCTACGGTTGTCCAAGTATTGATTTTGCTTGTGAGTTAATCTAATAGATCAAGCATTATGCTGATCAAAATTCAGCTAATAACTACGTTTTGGGCTGTGGACTTATTGATCCACTCTCGTTTAGAGAACAGCAACACACACACACACACACACACACACACGCACACACACATGTATATATATAGTCTCATCATCATCATCATCAGTCTTTTAACGTCCGTCGTTGGACATAGACCTTCCCCAGGATTCGCCACACTTCTCAATCATAGGCGTCGCAGAGCCAGTACTTTCTGAATTTGTCTTGTTCATCTCTCAATCTTGTATTCTGTCGGCCATGTGATCTCTGGGGATCCATGTTGTGAGTCGTAATGTCCATCAGTCATCAGTAATGTCATTCTTGCAACATGGCCTGCCCATTGCCATTTAAGTTTTCTAATAGTTTCTATGATGTCTCTGACTCCCGTTTTCTTCCTTATGTACTGTGCTGTCTGTGCTCTCCATTTGAGGTTGAGCATGATTCTCTCATGCACACGTTGCATACTTCTCAGTTTGTAGGTCTGTCTCTTAGTTAGGGTCCATGTTTCAGCTCCATAAGTGACTATCGGGAGAATGCATTGATTGTATACTCTTCCTTTCAGGATTATTGGGATCGTCCAGTTTTTGAAAGTTGAGCTTACTCTGCTGTAGGCTTGCCATCCCAGAGTGAATCTCCACTTGATTTCCTCTTTTTACGGTCTCATAGAGATTCGTTGTCCTAGGTATATGTAGTGGTCTATTATGCCGAGTTTTGCATCTTCCATCTTGACAGTTATGTTCTTATTCTTAAGATGATTGTTGCACATGACTTTTGTTTTACTGAAGTTCATGTGTAGGCCGACTTTTTTTCTTTTATATTCAACTGTTGGTTAGGTTTCATGTTTCAGCTCCATAAGTGACGACTGGGAGAATGCATTGGTCGCGTACTCTTCCTTTAGTCTAGACAGCTTTAAACACTAAACGCATTGGAAATCTTTTTAAAAAATGTTTTTGCGTCTCTAATTTCCAAGTATCTGTCAATTCAATTTATGTAATTTTCTTCAGTATTCTTTCCAGGTTTTAAATATACTTTGCTTTTATGATACTATACGTAAATTCTCTCTTGTTGGGATCATCAGTTGTTGACGATAAAACTGTTTCGAGGATTTTGAAAACAAAGCAGTTATATCAAGATGGCACCCCAGCAGAGTTGAGCAAACACCACCTCCCTTTCAGCTATGATTTTGATATATAGCTTACGTCATAGATATAGTTTGTAATTTTACACAGGGTATTATCACAATGTATTGCATATGGATGTTATTTCATAGAACACATCTTATAATTTTTCTTAAACAGGGCTTACTTACGTAGGTTACCTAAAGACGTATCTAACGATGGGGGATCAGTAAGTATAGCAACAGACGTGACTCGTTGTTCGTGTCACTTCTATTGATTGATTACCCATGTGAATGTTAAATCCGTTGTGTCGGTTTTATCTTCAGACAGCATGCAAACCAACTTATGATATCATCTTACACAGAAAAACATTTTCGCTACCAACATTTTCAACCGAAGAATTCGACAATTTTTTCCACTAACCTTAAAGTTATTTTTTTTATTTCTAATGAATCTAGAGACTATATATATATATATGTGTGTGTGTGTGTATGTGTGAATTATAAATTGCGTAATATTATGCAGAAACTCATCTGAAATGATTTCCCTTCGTTACAAGGTCAATATATCATTCAATTTAGACCACGTAAATAGAATAAACAATTGAAAAAAAATGAGGCTGCCGTAGGAATCGAACTTGCTACCACTTTGCCTTATCAGCGGGCCGTTTAGCACAATGGTGAGTGCATCGCTACGTTCAAGCAACTACATATCGGTAGCAGGTTTGATTCATGTGGCAGCCCCATTTTCTTTAATTGTTTATTCTATTTACGTTGTCTAAATTGAATTATATATTAACCGAGTAACGACGAGAAATCATTTTAGATAAGTTTCTATGTAATATAACGCAATCAATCCATCCATCTATCTATATATATATATATATATATATATATATATATATATATATATATATATATATATATATATATATATATATATATATCAATCATGTGTAGTGATTAGTAAACTGATCTTGTAGACAATTAGTTGTTTTAGTTGTTTTCAAGATGCCCCATTCATCTCGACTTGTGCTGAAAAGACTAGGAAACTGATCCGAATGAATCAATGTGTAATAGGAACAGTGCTTCGTCTCAGATATTCAAACGGGAAGAGGACCGGAGAGTACATCGTTCGGAACATTGTGATAGAGACAAAAAGGCATGGAAACGGGTCCAAATGAATCAAATGTAAGATAGCAACAGAAATCCAGACAGAGTGATTGCAAGATAATTCTGTGTCTGAAATGTGATAAAAACAATGGCGACGATGTAACTGGTCTTAATGAATCTATGTGTGATAGGTACGGCACCTCCTATCAGGAATTCAGAGAAAACTATCATATCTCAGTCTGTTAATATCTACTTCACCAACTCCTTTATTCACAGCTCTCAAATAGTGACATTGCAGGGCCTTAAAGTCTTATATTAGTCCTTTTTTCCTCAGTGGTTTTCATTTGATGCTGATATATATGCTTATATATGCTTGGCTTGATTGATTAGATGATTGGAGAGAAGAATAAGAAATCAAGCGAAGAATTACACTAGGATGGCAAGCCTTTGGTAGAGCAAGCTCAACCTTCAAAAACAAGATCCCATTATCCTAAAAAGAAGGTTGTATAACCAATGCATCCTCCCAATAGTCACTTATGAAGCTGAAACATGGAACCTAACCAAAGACAGATCCGCTAATTGAGAACCGTGCGACGTGCTCATGAAAGAATTATGCTGGGCCTCACATGGAGATAGCACAGTACATCCGGGAAAAGACAAGAATCAGGGACGTCATAGAATCCATTAAAAAGCTCAAATGGCAGTGGGCTGGCCATGTTGCACGAATGGTGGACATCCGATGGACATCGCGACTCACGATATTGATATCCTGAGATCACATGCGGAACTGAGGGCCGGCAGAATATTAGATGGAGAGACGAGCTAGACGAATTCAGAAAATACTGGCTCCACGACGCCCACGATGATGATGATGATGATGATGATGATGATGTGCTATGCTGCTTCCAAGCGTCCTATTTCGTGATGTCGTTCTTTCATTTAGGTTTTGTTCCATAGTGGTTAGTATACCAGCCAATCTCTCAGTTTTGTTGTTCTAAAACGCAACCCCATCTCTGTGCACCGTCGATGTAGGAAACGGAAACTTAATTGGAAGGCTGCCTTCTGATCTTCTGTTGACCTCAAGAAACCTTTGTGGAGGGGGGAGTAGTTCCCGCTGGGAGATAAATGGCTGTCCTTAAATCTTCGAATTTACAAATCAATGATTGTTTGGAGTAATGACTAAATTGATTTCTGAAGAGAAGCAGACTGGGGATGGGGGGCGAGGAGAATTTTTCATACTTTTACAGCATTCTCCGAAATTAGAATTTTCATCTATTTTGGGAGGCTCACGGCATTAACGTCGAAAGGCTTGTCACTTATGTAATACTCGCTTTAAAAACATTAGTGAAAAGATTGTACGGCATCTGTTCTTTTAGTCAGATGGGCTTACTTACCATCCTTGAAATCTTAATTTATGTCTGGGTTTGAACACAAACTTGGAGGTTAATAAGGAATATGTGACTACCTTAATCACCAAATTCTATCGTCGATTTTTCTAGATTTGGTTTAGTACGTCACAAGGCCAAGTTCGAGAGATGTATGTACATGAAATAGTCTTTTTTTAACAACAGTTAATTGCATCATTAAGCCAGCTCCAGTTTAGTTGGGCTGGCATTCAACTAATATGAGAATTTGTTGTCAAATTTGATATGGCTGATATCAGAATCGAGATTATTGATATTCTCGGATGTGACTGTTTTTTCACTTTGGTGGTTCCATATATTTGGTATTCTCACCAAAAAGGAATATTTTTTCTAACACCGGCGGCTGTCTGAATTTGTAGTTCATGGTTGTGTCTTTTAATTTTACTGCAGATAGATTAAGTAAGCGTTTTCTTATCCGGGCATTTCATTTATTATTAAATAAAAAATGTCTGTATGGACGTCTCCTCAAACGATTTCCAAAGTTTTACAGATTTAAACAATAAACATGTACAAATTTTTTTTCTAAATTCTTTTTGTGTCACTTGACCCAAAATAAATTATTTATTTAAAATTAAAATATGTATTCATACAAGTTTAAAAAATGTATGAGATTTAATAAAAATTTTGCAGTATATTACAAGAACAGAGGAACATTCTTGTTCTTATTAATTCTTTTTTTTCCCAAATGTGTCTATATATTCCAACTGATAACTACCAAAATTGCCTTCTCAATCTATTTTCCATCACATCCATTAATCTATGTTATTCCTAAAAGTATTTATACGTGTACTACTTTTACATAAGATGGTAAATTATTTCACTATTTCAAAATTCTCGGGGGGAAAAATCAATTAGTTCTTGTGACTTTGAAAAATATATAAATAGACCTAGTTAGCAAATTCTCCGTCCTATCTGACTTATCAAGCATTAGAATTCTGTAATTTGTGAAGCCATCTATTATTTCGAAAGTTTCAATTAAGTCTTCTCTTGTCGTCCTTTCAGACAATGTAATTATGTCTAACTTTTTTTTAAATTACCAATTCTAGCGCGTGGGGTCCAAGCCTGTACACAATACTTCAAATATTGTTGCTTTATAAATTCTTTATGAACGTCTACATACACTGTATACATTGTACCCCTCTTCCAAGTGTGGAATGCTTGCCTAGATAATTAGCCTTCGAAATCTCGGCTTTTTATCTGGGCCTGAAAAGCAGCCACTGAGATGAAATCCACAAAAAAGAAGAAATAAAGCAAAGAATCACACTAGGGTGGCAAGACTTCGGTAAAGCAAGCTCAACCTTCAAAAACAAGACGATCCCAATAATCCTAAAAAGAAGAGTATACAACCAATGTATCCTCCCAATAGTCACTTATGGAGCTGAAACATTGAACCTAACCAAGAGACAAACCTGCAAACTGAGAAGCATGCAACGTGCACATGAGAGTACCATGCTCAACTTCACACGTGGAGATCACAAGACACCATGATATATCAGAAAGAAAACGGGGGTCAGAGACATCATAGAATCCATTAGAAAACCCAAATGGCAATGGGCTGGTCATGTTGAGAAAATGACAGACAATCGATGGACACCACAACTCACAACATGCGACATCCCCAGAGATCACATGCGAAACCAAGGCCGACAAAAAATAAAATGGAGAGATGAACTAGACAAATTCAGAAAATACTGGCTCTGCGACGCCCATGATAGAGAAATGTGGCGAATCCTGGGGAAGGTCTATGTCCAATGACTGACGTTAAAAGACTGATGATGAAAGTGAGCCGGATTTTGAACTATTCTCTGATTCCATTTTCTGCATTGTTAACCGTTTGGCCAACTCCAGGGGTCAAAGGAGACGGTGAAAGTTAGGTGTTGAGATTAGTAATATATTTTCCTTATATATATACATACGTATGTATTGTGTCATCCATAGACAGCGCAGTTTCGTTGAATTACAACTCTTCAGTGTGGCTATAGACAATCCATTATCCCATCCCGGAGACAGGATTGAAAACTTTGATTCAGATCCGGAGGCCGATATCCTACCTCTGCGCTAGGGAACCGGACTGTCAGTAAGGCTGAATTTAAGTGATATATTTATTAACGCAGAAATTCCCCATCCACCAGAGTGATCTATTCCTATGGAAGAGCATTGCATAAGCTTACAATTAATGAGTTACCTCACTTAAAGAGTGCTCAACCCTGAATAGAGGAACATGGATATTGTATATATATATATATATATATATATATAGAGAGAGAGAGAGAATATATATATATATATATATATATATATAGATAGAGAGAGAGAGAGAGAGAGAGAGAGAGAGAGAGAAAGAGAGAGATGGATCTATATGCTAATAGCCTGACTCAGTAGCTGAATTTTGATGAGAAATTATCACTTTTTGTGTCTATTGTGTTTGAAATAAATGTTTGTTATGTAAAAGAAATCCTTTTTCCTTAATTAGGATTAGGAACACTTGATATGCCAACGTACATATATATAGACAGACAGACAGACGGACAGAGAAAGGAAATTGAGGAGTGATGTAGTCTGTGAGCTGATCCTCTATGACAGTGGTTCTCAACCTAGCAGAATCCCCCCTGGTGGGGATTTCATAATTCTGGTAGGGTAGGTATACACACAAAGTGTGTGCGTAAGCAAGCCCAAGATGTATGTTTGAATTGTCACGATTGACCTATTTTCGTAATGGAATCGACTGAACGGAAGCATTGATAACAGTTGAGCTGGAAAGGGAAAAGGGAGTTATAAAAAAAAAAATGGAATATTCCTGTTGCCATAGAGACCACTCCAGCTCCAGAGACGGAGAAACACGAAATGCAAAAACTGAACACTTGAGAAAAAAATGAGTAGTTATGCATTACAGTCTTGCGTTCATGGATTCCCAGATCATTTTCTTCTTGGTATGTCGCTAGTACGAATCTTCGGTATCGAGGGAGGAGGAATGACGCTGAAAATTTTCATCGGGGGATGGAAGATAGGATTGGCTGAAAAAAGTTGAGAATCACTGCTCTATGAAAGGTAGCCTTGTGTCAGACTATGTTGAGCTTGGTTATTTCCATTAATTAGTTCTCTATGGACAATCATTTCTGTTCGTACATATCGAAGCACTAAAAAAAGGAAAAGGAAATATTATTTTTCTACTCTGTTCTATTTGTGTCTTGTATTTCCTTCTGCTATTAAACATATCTTGCGCAGACACTTGAAAAAAAACGTTTTGAAAAATCAATTGTAACAAATAAAAGGAGAAAATCCTTGGTCAACGTAACCTACAAAACTACCGTATCATGTTTTGCTCACAAGGAATGGTATACACTCAACACTCCATGTATTCCATGATAAAAAAATAAAGTGATATGGATTCAAACGTTTATATTAATATCTGCATCCCACATAAATGAAGCACCACAGTCCCTGCGTGAAGCAGAATTAATTATCCCCCCAAAAAAATTATCTAAAATTACCAGAAAAAATATCTTAAAAAATAAATCTTTCATCTAAAATTATCTTTAAGAAATACTATCGCGAGATTTGGGCATCGTTCGTCCCAAATAATCATGGAGACCCCAAAAACATTTCTTTTGGGAAAAACAACAAAAAAACATTATTTTTAGATGGTGCTTAGTGATGTAATCATGCTCATTGCACATCAAAGTTAAGGATACAAAAATGTGGCCAGGGACACCCGTTCATAAACACACACATAGACACATAAATAGAAACATAAACACAGACAATGAAAGAGAGAAGAATCTTGAACCCAGTTGGCTGGTTGGTCAGGTCAGGTCATTTGTGGGGCTACAGTGATTCGATAGAGACCGCTACATGACTACTGTCATCTAGCTGCATACCGTATCGGGGGGTGGGGTTATCGATTAGAAAAATTGGAAATGGAGTGATGAATGAACAAGTTATTTCTATTGCTTTTTGTTGGATCACTAAAAGCCTCAATCTAAAAAAAAAAAAACAGACGTAAACGCAACTGAACACAAACTCGGGGCCAATTTAGCATAAAAGTACATTGTAGATTTAAACACCCTCTAAGAGTCTGTTTTCTAGTTTGCGAGAAAAAAGGCAGCTTTTTAACGCAATGGTAAGAGCCACGCAACGTTGAAGCGGCTACCCTATCGATCGCAGGTTCGTTTCCGGTTGTAGACCTATTTGCTGTAATTGTTTATCCTATTTACGTTGTGTAAGCCAAATGATATACCGTGTAATAACGGAAGATCATTTCAAATAAGAGTTTCAATATAATATAACGCAATTTATATATTTAGATATATATATATATATATATATATATATAATCCATTAAAAATCTCAAATGGCGGTGGGCTAGCCATGTTGCAAGAATGGCTGACAATCGATGGACATCACGACTCACAACATGGATTCCCCGAGACCACATGCGCAACCGAGGCCGGCAAAATGTTAGACGGAGAGACGAGCTGGACAAGTTCAGGAAGTACTGGCTCCGTGACGCCCATGATAGAGAAGTGTGGCAAATCCTGGGGAAGGTCTATGTCCAACGACGGACGCTAAAAGACTGATGATGATGATGATATATATATATATATATATATATATATATATATATATATATATATATATATATATATATAAATGAGACTGCTGGGAGTGAGACAAGCTCAGGAGTAAAAGTATATGCAAAATTAATTAATTAATTAGTATGCCTTACATGTTTCGAGAAGGGTTCTCATCTTCGGCAGCATTTGTGTACTTTTTAGTGGTGGAAAAGTTGGGCTTCCATAGAAAATGAATTCAGCATCAGATGTTTTGCTTCGAAAGCAGAGAGTGATGATGATGATGATGATGATGATGATGGTGGTGGTGGTGGTAGTGGTGGTGGTGATGGTGATGATGGTGGTGGTGATGATGATGGTAACGATGATGATGGTGACGATGATGATGATGATGATGGTGATGGTGATGATGATGATGATGGTGGTGGTGGTGATGATGATGATGGTGGTGGTGATGATGATGATGGTGGTGGTGATGATGATGATGGTGATGATGGTGGTGATGATGATGATGGTGATGGTGATGATGATGGTGATGATGGTGATGGTGATGATGATGATGGTGATGATTATGATGATGATGATGGTGATGATGATGGTGATGATGATGATGATGATTATGTGGAAACAATATCTTGCAATATTGTTAAGTTGGAAATGAAGAGAATATCTAAATTTAAATCAAATATCTTCGATATCGCGAGACATTGTTTACTTAGAAAAAAAAAAACGATCTTTCCAATAGCGTTTCATTTAAAATTACTACTTCAAAGCAGAAAGGCGAAGCAAGTCGGCATGATAAATTCAATTCAAGTCCTAATTTAAACAGAAATATGAAGTAAGATAAAATAATAAGAATATTTTCAATTTAATAATAATACGTGTGTGTATGTCTGTGTAATTTATTTCCGATGCGCACTGTTTACTTGACCATAGAATGACGATGAAAATCACCTGAAATTAAAATGAAAGAAATATTTGTCAAAAATCAATAATTGTCGACTCCAGACCATGACCAGTGTACAATCATCACATTAAAAGGCGCTCATTTTTAAGGGTACATTTATATAAAGAATAAGGGGTTGGAAAACAGAAAAGCGTTATTTATGAATAGAACATACCCAGACTGGGAGTAAATATAAAGTGTTGAGTAATAATCTCAAAATATGAGATAAGATTAAGTAAGAATTGTTATTACGTTATACACAGCTTCAGCTGCCCCTACGTGAGCTCCACACATAGCATTACTTCTTACTCAAACCATTTGCCGAATGAATCGACAAGTCCTCAAGATGGCTCCACTTACTCCACTATGCGCCATTTTAACCATAGAAGGGGGAATGATGAACTCATACCTTTCTCATGGTTATTTCTGCAAATTGAATATAAACTCGCTATCACAGTCAATAACTGGAAAATCGTAGCGTCAAAATTTGGGGTCATGTTAAAAAAATTCTGTCGAAGAATAAATATGGTCAGAATAAATTCTACTTATGACACCACTGGTGTTTTCCACTGGGAAACATCTTGGATACAGTTTTGAAAAACATCTAGAAATACTGTTATTATCAAACCCGATGAAATAATGTTCTACCTCCAAAACGTTGGATAATATATCATACATCAATATATTATTAGCGCTTTCGAGAGCTCCGCTTCTAGATTGATCTGTACGTATACAGCAATATATAACTATACACTGTGTACATTATCTAATAATTTCCTCATTTGCTATGAAAGAACAAAAACACATCGTAAAATAAGAACAATACTATCCTTTTTAATAATGCACTTTGCTCAAACAATCGGGATAGCCATTTTGTAGCCATTCACTGTTACTTTTAGCCATTTTTCAGCTGACTGAAAAGCTTTTTGAATTATTCACCATGAAACTGAACCTCACCTCAATTGTTTTTTTACTTTGTGGTCGATCATTCTGAATACAGAATGACAATGCAGTTTTAGAATCCTGTATTTAAAAAATATTCCACTCTACACATTTGTGCTTATAAAAAGGTTCATGCCTTCGGGGTTTTTCTTCTATTCTTTTACATAAAATTGCGCTTCGCTTTTTTTGGTTAAATTTGATTGGACCATTACCCCGGGGACAACAAGCAAATCCATCTCGACGATAAAGAACAAGAAAAGCTGAGAACAGGGGAAGGGGGCTTGATAAATATAGAAGTGAAAGGAATATCCGTGCCTCGAATAAATGAATCACCATATTCAGCGCGGGTACCAAAACTGATTACCTAAAAAATGTCTAAAATTTATTTAAAAAAATAGATCTTGAATCTAAAATTATCTTTAAAAATACCAGCACAAGATTTGAGCATTGTTTATAGAGACCCGAAATTTAAAGGTGAAAAAAGAAAGCAATAAAACCGTTCTAGTGAAGTACCCATGCAAAATTTCAATATCGTAGCTCTAAAGATTTTCAACGTTGTAGCCAAAACGATTCTCAAGGTTGTACCTCCAAATATTTTCAACGTCGTAGCCCCAAAGATTCTCAACGCTGTAGCACCAAAGATTTTCAACGTCGTAGCCCCAAGATTCTCAACGTTGTAGCCCTAAAGATTCTCAACGTTGTACCCCCAAAGACTTTCAATGTTGTAGCCCTAAAGATTCTCAACGTTGTAGCCCAAAAGAATTTCAACGTTGTACCCCCAAAGATTTTCAACGTTATTGCCCAAAGATTCTCAACGTTGTATCCCCAAAGATTCTCAACGTTGTAGCCCCAAAGACTTTCAATGTTGTAGCCCCAAAGATTCTCAACGTTGTAGCCCAAAAGAATTTCTACGTTGTACCCCCAAAGATTTTCAACGTCGTAGCCCCAAAGATTCTCAACGTTGTACCCCCAAAGATTTTCGACGTTGTAGCCCCAAAGATTCTCAACGTTGTAGCCCCAAAGATTCTCAACGTTGTAGCCCCAAAGATTCTCAACGTTGTAGCCCCCAAAATGTATCCAGGAGTACCATGATGCACACACACGCACAGATAGACACTCAAAGAGAGATGAGAAATGGGCTACCGTAATTCGATTTGTGGAATCAACTGGAAAATAGGGGAAATTATTTGTTAGTAGCTCTTAAATCATTGTCTTATGTAGAATTTTTATTTGGTCGATTCAATAACACACGCACGCATACACATATGTGTATGTGTGTGTATGCATTTGTGTGTGTGTCTGTCTATGGTGTATGTGTGCGTATAAGAGGTATATATATATATATATATATATATATATATATATATATATATATATATATATATATATATATATATATATATATATATAGGAAGTATCTGTATAAGATTACACTTCAGATACATGTGGGATACATGTATATTATAAAATATATATATTCTTAAATCATTGAGTCTCATGTAGAATTTTTATTTGGTCAATTCAATAACACACATATATGTGTATGTATGTGTATGTGTTTGTGCGTGTGTCTCTGTGTGTATATATATATAAGAGGTATATATATATATATATATAAGAGGTATATATATATATATATATATATATATATATATATATATATATATATATATATATATACCTCTTATATATACACACACACAGACACACACACAAACACATACATACACATATATGCGTGTTATTGAATTGACCAAATAAAAATTCTACATATATATTAAAAATTCTATCATATATATATATATATATATATATATATATATATATATATATACATATATATATATATATATATATATATATGTATATATATATATATATATATATATATACATATATATATATATATATATATATATATGTATATATATATATATATATATATATATGAGAAGTATCTGTATAAGATCAGATTTCAGATACATGAAAGATACATGTATATTATAAAATATATATAGAGAGAGATATTTATATATACAGTTGGGTTCATAATTATTTGAACAAATAGGAAAAAAAGAGTGAAAAACAGGAACTTCATGCAAGAACAACTATGTTTTATTGCAATCAGCACAAGATGGTATACATTTTATTATGCTTTGTGGTTCTAAATGCTGGATTTCAGGATAATGTTTTTTAATATAATTAAATTATTACATGAATCAATGTAAGTATTTTTTTTATCCAGCTAAAATCTTGTTCATTGTCGATCAGTGAGATCGAAAAGGCTGACTAACATCGCTATTTGGAAGGGTTGTCAAACTAGTTGGTTAAATAGCTTTCAACTCCAGGGATTCGGCAACTGCTTTTTGTAATGGCCCACTTTCGATTTTAGTGAATATCATACCATAGCTTATACTTAGAAATTTGCCCTTGAGCTTTATAAATTCTAAGTTCGTACTGCAAGTGAAAATAAAGTTTTTATCGGAATCCACCGATTGGTTAATTTTGGGTAAAATTTTAAAATCTTGGTGTGCTGATACATGCCACGGTGTGTCAAAAGTCCGTGGATATGTCTATAGTAAACAAATTATACAATGATTATTTGATCGAAAATCAAATAAATCGTGACATAAAAACTATCTGAAAGGCATAAACTGTTCAATGGCCCCAAAATGCATAAAATTTTGATTTTTTTCCAGAAATGAGTCCGAGGCCCACAATGAACACATGAATGGCCCATCGGTTGCTGACCTATAAACTAGACCGGTACACATTTTGGAAAGGATACAATCATAGGCCAAAACATAGTCTGTGCTCATTCAAATACTTATGTATACAGAAGTACTGCCCATAAGTATATATATATATATATATATATATATATATATATATATAGAGAGAGAGAGAGAGAGAGAGAGAGAGAGAGAAAGACCAAATAACTATTCTAAATCGATCTAACATATATATAGATCTAACACACACACACACACACACATATATATATATATATATATATATATATATATATATATATATATAGGCAAAATAACTGTTTTACATCAATATACCACACACATATATAAACCAGATAACCATCTTATATCTATAAAACAATATACCAACTGTAATCTTCATATGTAAATACCTGTGCATAGGGAATTGAACAAGCACCATTTCTGTGTTTCTTTCGTAAGTTATCATTCTTCCCAGAACGTGTATAGAATTGAATGGAGTTGTGTAGAGATATATCTTTATTTGATGTAAGCTAATAATGCTGAAATTGACATATACACTGATGAATCAAAACATTAGGACCATCTGTTTAATAAGGTGTTGTTCCGCCATGCGCCTGCAAAAGCCCTCTTAATTATGAGATATGGGATCTATAAGGTCTCTAGAGGTTTCATCCTAGATCTGATGCCAAGATGTCAAGAGCAGGTCATTCGACAACTCATTCCATCCTGTGCTGCTAACTCAAAAAAAATATTCGAGTCAAATCGATAAATCAAAAAGTGATTTTTAATAACTAAGGCTAGATTTCCCTAAAATGGCTCGGAAATACCAGAAACAAATATGGCTAAAATTGAAGAAAAATACCGGTAAATGTTGAGTTTTTGCACTGCCGAAACAAGAAAGCGCTACATTTTGCATGAAGAACCCTAAGATGGCAACACTGAATCCATAAATGGGTTTGGGATCTGTGGTTTCTAGGGCGACACAGTGGTGTCTTCTGCATGTTTTTGAAATCATTCCTGTACAAACACACGTAGTGTGCAGGGTGCATTGTCCTACTAAAAGTTGCCACTGCCATTGTGGAAGGCTGTTGCCGTGAAGGGGTGTACCTGGTCTTTAATGATGATCAAATAGGTGATACGCGACAATAAATGATAGGACCAGTCATCGCAGTACCTCCAGCGGTTTGTTGTTTTCCCACAGTGCATCCCAGTACCATAACTTCCTTGGGATAACGTAGTTTATCGTCCACCTTATTCAGAAGAAAACGAGATCCATCGGACCAGGCCACTGATAGTATATATATATATATATATATATATATATATATATATATATATGTGTGTGTGTGTGTGTGTGTGTGTGTGTATGAGTATCAAAACATATAAACAACTCATTTTTTCTGTGAACTGCTGAAAATATCTTTCTCTGAAAAAGATGGCTGGCTCCCGTCGAAATGCATCGAAATATGCCCACAGAATAATGATTAAGCATTTTGAGATGTAACCACAATCTCTTGAGTTTTTCTCCTCACCTTCCAAATGTCATTTTATCAACATTCTGTCGAATCACTCCACATCCACGATACAAACAAACACACACACACACACACACACACACACATATATATATATATATATATATATATATATATATATATATATATATATATATATATATATATATATATATATATCATTAAGAGTAGTACTAATTTAGCAGATAAATTAGGAATATTATTAGATAAGGGAGTTATCGACTCATAAGATATATGACACTCCGTATATTTTTGTCAATTGAATTTGCCAAGAGGGGTAACTACTAAATGACAGTTATAAAGTAATCTCCCTTATTTATATATAAGTGTAAAAATCTGGGTTCACTCTGGTTGAACATGAACAAAAAATGTCTTTGATACTTCTCAAGTGGAGTGCCATTGCAAAATCAGTGAAATATAGCCGTCATTTTTTACGGCGTGAGTGAACTACTTAATCAAATAAATAGTGTTAACGTCAGCGTTCACTTTTATAACATTTCTTTTGACAACGGCCATAGTTTCTCCCGACATTTTTTGCCCGTGTCTTTGAAAAGCCAACCCCACAACGAAGGTCATTGATCACGAACACACTAAAAACGCCAAAACAAACGAAGTCAAAGGCAAACCATTAATAGGAACAATGACTGAACGAGATAAAGAGAAATAACATGATTCTCTCAAGTTTGAGTATATAAATCGTGATAGCCAATCCCCTAACTCTAGGGTCAGGGAATACAGCCCTTGGGTTGAATCCTACCCGCCGTGACATTTCATCCGGACCACTGACCATATGAAATATTCTGTTATTCTGATAAAATGATTTTTATATTTTTCCTTTAATACCATTATGTATAGAATGAAAATGACTTTTATTCATGTATTTAATATATATAAGTATGAACGAATATGACTTTTTACAAGGAATAAGATATAATGAATAATACATACAGAGCACATTAGCATCAGAGAGTGATACCCCTGCCGACACCAATGTCAGAAGGGGGGTTAATTATTTATGGATCTGTTCCAAAATTAAATAAGTTCTTCTCGAGCCCATTGCCAACCATTCTTCAAAATGCCATTAAAGTTCCTCGAGAAACTTTTGGAACATCGAAAGAAATGTCGGCGATATTCTGTGGTTTTGACATATACGATGTAGGGGAGATAGTTTTGGATGAATCATTATCGAAAATCAAACACTTCTTTCGTAACTGAATACACAACGTACAACAAAGTTTCCAAGAGATTCTTTGAGAACTTTTAGAGATGTGATGTGGTCAGATCTGGGTGTATAAAAAAGACATGGGAAAATATCAGAAAGAATTTCCTGGACCAGTTCCTCTTCCTTACTCCATTGTCCTACCTTCCACAAAATTTCATCGAAATCCATTCACTACTTTCGGAGATACCGTGTGGACAGACAGACAGAAGGAAAGATGGGAAAACGAAAAGACGTAAAGACGCAGCCAAATACATTTATATCTCCAGCTTTGAGAAATAAATCAAAATATTAAATATAAAACGCTTACTAATCATTAACCAAGAATATCAAATGTTAAAGAGCATTAATCATAGAAAAACATTTACAAGAGAATGGTATATCAAATTTGTAATGAACTTGACTTTCCAATATCAACTGTCGCATCAATCACTAAAAAATGCCTTGATAAGGATGCTTTGGAAAGAACATACAAAAATCCAGTAATTGTGGACGGAAGCAGGTAATCAATTATAATTTTTATGAATTATTTGTTTTCATTATATTTTAGTGTCTGATTTGATGGTTGATATTGGAAGGTTAGGTTCATGAGAAATACTTATTAATCTATTTAATCATGTACGTTGATTCTTCATTTGTAAGACAATTGCTTAAAGAATTGTTATAGTTTATGTTTATTCATGATGCAAAATATTATTGAATATGTCTCAAATAAACGATGAAATTTAGTCATCTTAATATATATATATATATATATATATATATATATATATATATATATATATATATATATATAGTGAGAAATGTATATTTATGATACATATGTATGATCCAAAAGTGATTACGACGGGAGATCATTTCAGAGAGTTTCTATTTTCTATATTACATAACGCAAGAGACAGACCTACAAATTGAGAACCATGCAGCGTGCACATGAAAGGATTATGCTGGGTCTCGCAAGGGGAGACCACAAGACAGCGCAGTACATCCGGGAAGAGACAAAAGTCAGGGACTTCATAGAATCCATTAAAAATCTCAAATAGCAGTGGACTGGCCTTGTTGCAAGAATGGCGGACAACTGATGGACATCGCGACTCACATCATGGATCCCCCAAGATCACATGCGAAACCGAGGCCGGCGGAATATTAGATGGAGAGCCGAGCCAGACAAATTCAGAAAATACTGGCTCCGCGACACCCATGATAGAGAAGTGTGGCGAATCCTGGGGAAGGTCTATGTCCAACGACGGACGTTGAAAGACTGATAATGATGATATATATATATATATATATATATGTGTGTGTGTGTGTGTGTGTGTGTGTGTGACTGGGGCTAGTTGGACACAGGGGAATGTTGAATCACTTGCTTCAACTTTTGTTTCCACTATTTGCTGGCACCACTGTTAGTCTCATTTTGAGCAGAAAAAATCCGACCACTTTTTTCTACTAAGTCTGAGTCAATCGTGTCAGCACGAAAGATTTTGCTTGAAAAACGTTTTTTACCTTGATAAGTAACGTTTACATTTTAACAAACGAGTTCCTAGTTCATGCTGTATTGTGCAGTTGATGATATTATCGTCTATGTCAATGAGAAGTGGCAATAAACAGTACATATTCATTTCAAGCAGCTTCAGTCAGAACTTTTTTTTGTAATAGAATCTAAAGGACACCATATGTAAAGGAATGGTGGGTACATTGTAAGCTGCTTTACTTGATACGCTGCAATTGTATGTAATCGAGGCAAAGGAAAAACAAAAAGCCCGCAAAATAACAAAACAAACTTAAAACAAGTCATTGGGGTCGTCATTATTTTCTTATCATTCTTTTTTCTATCTTCCATCTTATCACAATACATCATTGAGATCCACTTACTTATGATTCTACGTGTCCAACCGGGTGATCATTATATTCCTAAAATCTTACTTTTTACTCAAATACGTTCTTTAGTTCTTCTTTTAATTTCCTATTTCTCAATTAAAAGAAAATATTAATCACATCTGTACCTACTCGCAAGAGAATTAACTTGTATCAACTATCCCCGATGGTACGGTAAGCTTGTGCACTTTTTTCGAATGTTTGAATGATGTATAACAAACTCAGATTTAAACGACCCATCCAGAGGAAGTCTTTTTTTCTGTCGTAACTTTTGGTCATATATGCGTTTTTACGGATTAATTTCACAGGAAGTTACAATTGAAAATGTACCAACTAGTTCTGGTCTCCCGTGTATACGATGATGATGATGATGATGATGATGATGATGATGATGATGATGATGATGATGATGATAAAAACACAGTTTTGCTGTGGGGTTGTCTTGGTCAATTAGTTCAACAAACATTGTATATCTGGCCCACTTCTCCAAAAGTTAGCTGACTCAGGCCTCAATTGAACATGAAGATACGGAAGGCATCTTCTGTTGCATGATGGTTTTCAAGCATGTCTTGAAGAAGACTTAGCTACTGGGTAGCAACATCAATTTTCACTGGGAGCCCCATTATTGTGGCCTTCTACCAGACTATGAATTTGGGCCCAGTCGTTCTTTTTGAACGAAGATGCACGAATAGGATAAAATATGACATACGTTTGATTCCGATCTTGCACAATTAGTCCTACAAAGCGACCACTTCTTGTGTAACTAACGTTTTGTTTAAATGGAATCCATGATAGATAGATGTGAATTGACTGAAATAAATGGATTTGTTGATAGATATGAAGAGACTGAAATAGAAAGATAGATAGATAGACGTGCTTGGCTGCGCTAAGGTCAAATTCCCTTGCTCCATTAAAATAAACACGACAGAATTTATTTCTCCATACAATATTATTCCAAAACTACGCGTCTCATTTCAACTCTTTTATTAATAGTTCCCGCAAGTCAACCCGGGTCGGGCTTTGGAAGTGGAAGTGAATTCGTCATCACTTTTTGCGTACGCCACCGTGTCGCTGTTGTGTGTGAATAACGTCACGCTTTTTTCTTCTAGTCATTATCAGCCATTGTTACATACGAAAATGAAGTCGAGACTCAATAGTAAGAGTTTGACAAAAGAAAAAAAGCAAAGGCCTACTCAACCGAATGGTTAGTCCACCATTAACGTCGAAAGCTAGGAAGAAAGGGAAGGTCTACTCAGCCTAATGGCAAACCCAAAAGGAAAAAAATGTTGAATTCGATCCCAAAATATATTATATGTCTAGCAGAACACCCATGAACACTACACCACGGAAACACTACTGATATTAGTAAACTATTTGTAATTATAAACAATACGGTCTGACGAATGCCTCAAAATCAAGGACGAATATCAAATAGCTTTTTAAAAGTCATGTTTTATATTGTTTAACGGTACTTTTACTATATTAACTGTTTGAATGGCATCCTTAATAGCAAGTTAATTTCACTGTGAAGAAAAATAGATAAAACATTTATACTTGTAATTATATGAAAATGATACTTTTCATGACAGAAATGAAATGTTTCTAGAAAAAATAACGAGAACTCAGAAACGTGAGTTGACACGACATAATGTGACGGAATCAATCTTTTTTTTCCACTCTCTTTGTTAATCATGTCTGAAATTCTCACATCTTAAATTCCTGATCTAACCACTTGCAATGGTACAGTCAACTCTGAGAGTTTGACTTTATGAACAGACTGAGATAGATAGATAGATAGATAGATAGAAAGAAAGAAAGAAAAAAATGAATAGATTGAGATAGATATGAATAGACTGAAATTGAGAGAGAGAGGGGGGAGAGAAAGAGAGTACCTGCCAGTCTTCTGACTGTCGATGTTATACACATAAACGGAGGACAGTTCAATTAGATCATTAGCCATTTTATTGATCGTAGATTCATGGTTGATTTTCGTCAATTTTTCTTTTCCGTGTTCTACATGACCAGCCTTGCACTTTCAGGAAGAAAGACAGAACTATATCCACAATATTCTTTCCAATTACAGAATCTTACAGACGCTGTTAATTAGCCAGATAATGAATCATGGTATTTTTCAACTGCACAGCCCAAAATTGAAACTAACAGTGCCAGTCTGACAAGATGATATTTACTCAACATGATCTAGCTCACGGCCAAGTGGGAGAAATAGGGATCAGAAGATTGCGTTGCACCAATATTCTAAATAAAGAGAATTCAGCATCCAAAATCATGTTTGTTTTTTTTTATTTTGGCTTGAACACCGGCCTCTGGTTCCATTTGGAAAATACATGAAGATCCTAGCCACGAGAAAGACCGGTGAGACATTTTGATATTACCTTCCTTACTTTAGTCTTTCACAAGGCCAAATACAAAGAATGTGAGGGGGTAGAAGATCATGTTACACCAATACTCCAAGTAGGGGAGATATGCTTGTTTTGAAGATCAGTATTCGAAATCATGGCATTTACTTTGGCTTAAACCAGTTTTGTTTGATTCAAATCATTTTTTTTTAATATTGATACAATCAAAAGATTATTTCAAATCACCGACTTGAATCAGAATCTATTGCTAACCTGTGATTTCATGAAGGAGGGAAAGTATTAGACATACTGAATCATGTATTTATTTCTAATGACCAAATGGAAAAAAGTTTCCTCATAACATTTTCACTAAAAATAAAATCCTCTCTGATTATCTGTCATCACGCTACCACCTTGTCAGACAAAATCTTCTTCTGACTTCTGTATTGGAGGCATTGTAGTTTCCGGAAGGTATTCTTCATTGTGGGTTTGGCCTGATGAGTCCGTTGTGTCAACTATGTATAAGTGGCCAGTTAATGTTATCAGCGACATTTGATGGGCTTTATTTTTTAATGCTGGGCAACTTATCTAATGAAAGACTCTCATTTTCATATTTTAGATCATTTACACACTTTTTATATTCCTTCTCATACGCCATACGTGATCCTTCTGTCCCCCTTCCAAACTCTCCTGCTACGTCTCAGCTTTGCTCGTTCGCTTTACTTTGCCTCCCTTGCCACATGTGCAAAATTAAAAAGGGAGATTTATAGGGAAAATCCGGTTTAAATCAAATAAATATAATTTTATTCATTTAGAAAAATCAAAAATATTAATGTACCTGGCTTGAAAATTGATCTTTGGTGCGTTATGTGTTGGTTAACCATCGTTCCGATGTTGTCTGTTGCTGTGTGGAGATTCTCAAAGCAACGTGTACGTGAATATTTTGTCCCCATTGGGAAAAAGCCACCGGGGACTGTCATCCGTCAAAGGTGCCTGTCTGTAGTCGTCGTCGTCGTCGTCGTCATTTACTTCTTTTTCTCAATTGGGTAATTTCATTCTTCCTTAATATATTTCGATGAAACTTTGTATGTAGACTGGAGAGGAGATTTTACCTGGGGTTGTTAGTTATGGCCAATCTGATTGCTTGTTTAAATTTCATTAGCATTTCAACCGTTTTCTATCAGAGACCTTTATATTTTCAAGTCCACTTTTGAGGGCCCCACACCTGGTTCCTTTCTCTGTCAGAGTTGGTCTCTTAGTTAGACTGTCCCACGGTGCTAAAGGACTCCAACTGCTCATACTTGGGCGGGGGGCATTCATATTTTTCTCAAGGGCATTTGTGTGAACAGCCTCAGCTGAAACTCGAACCCGGTTCGCAAAAGTCACTTTCAGTGAGACGGACTGGATTCGAATGTTTTTGTTTTTTTTAATCTTGTGAGCTAAGGCGAATAAAAGAAACGGCTTGCATAGTGTTAAACTATTTCTAACTCTAAAACATTCATTTGAGATCACTGCAAAAATTTAGACCCCGGCTCTATTTCTGGGATTTTACTGTTTTCTAACCAAAGATATATTAAAGAAAACAAAGAATTTTTGTATGCAAAATCGACCGGGCAGATTAAAAGAGGCCTGCGGGCTGTGGTGTTCCGACCTCTGCTCTAAGCTACGAAGCAGGTTTATCGTTATGAACCATTTACTGAAAGGAACGGTACCTAAGCTTTTCAGTTTGATAGAAAATAGTTTTAATAAGTGTAGAACAGAAAACATTTAGTTTGTAGGTTAGCCTTTCATTCCATATCGTGACTACAGTCTTTCCATTTGTGCTCTATAGTTTGCTACGATTTTTCTTTAAAATATTTTCAATACCAAACAGAAATTTTGGTCGATTTTAGTCTCTTTGTTATTATAGGAACATCGTTTTGTATTTGACGAAGCATTGAAATTGCAAAAAATGAACAACTCCACTGCACAAGATAGAGCATGAAAAGAAAATGTAGACAACATAGGTCTGGTTAATCACTCAATAGAAAACATCACGTGACCGGAGTCTTTTTTCAGAAAGACGAGTTTGGAATGATCAATTGAAAAAAAAATGGAAAAAAGGTTACTTCTCTCCCCTTTTTCTGAATTTGAAAAAAAAAATCGTGAACACTGCCGGACACAAACTAAGAGACCAATTTAGCATAGACTTACATCGTAAACTGAACAACCTACTAAAAATCTATTTTAAGGTAGAATTTTTTTAAAGTTTCTTCTCGACATAACAGAGAGTAGATGTTTGGATTTTCAACCCTCTAGCTCCGTTAGTGTGACCTGTACACATGATACTTACGTAGCCAGCCAGACTGACTTGGAACCTGAATAAACCTATGTTGATAGTTTTGGTTACAGATTTGGTTGACAGTTTCTCATAGCAAAAAAAAAGGAATATACTATTTATACCTGGAATGGACTGATATGTTGCAGACATGACTTCACGAGGAAATGAAAGTCTGTAGCCTGTAGAGAGTTCCATGTTTCTCTTTCAATTTTTTATCAAGAGTTTTGCAACGTTCATAAGAACGGTCTTGTTAGTTTGTTATGTATAAAATGTCATTTTTTATATAGTTCAATGAATATAGATGTATACAAAAAAAAAAGGAAATATTGAATCGGCATATGACATTTGAAGGAATAATTTTTCCTTTGGTCTTCAAATGATAATATACCATTTCTATAAAACTAAAGATCAAGCAGTCACAGTTTCTGTGAGAGCAAGAATTATGGCTTTCCCATTATTGGAGTTAACATTACGGAAACGTTCAGGGTGCTTGAAAAGATGAAAACATGTAGAATTAATGTCAGGTGAATATGGAGGATGCTGCAAGATTTCATATCCCGATTCTCTAAACTTAGATACAGTCAGATTAGAGATATGTGGGTCTGCACCGTCATGGGGCATTCCATTCACGTGAGACCCATTTAAAGTTCTTAACTTTTCCTGTTACCTCGAGATTATGTGATATGGTTTTTGTTGGAGTCGTAAAGTCTTCAAAATATGGTCGAAGTGTTGACTGTGGATCGTTGACTGCTGCTGTTGATAATTCTTCGCCTTTAAGAAAGTGTATTGGGGCTGCCTCGGGGTAGATTATTGGTGTCCCGATTTCCAGACCTGAACCTATTTAATCAACGCTGAACAGTTCGCTCTTTATCACTGCAAATGTTTTGCTGGCGTTATCAGAAGCTTGAGCAGCATTATGTCCTAATTGGATATTGTATTTGGAAATAAGTCTAACTTCTTCGGCAGACGCCATCGTTATTTAGGGCGCAAAAACCTCCAGTAATAAAGAATTATATCTCTATTCACATTGAATCTATAAAGAAATGCAATTACGTTGGTAAATCTTTCACTTTCAGCCTTATTCCCTATTACATAAAAACAAGAATCCACAATAAAGTTTAAACACCATTATTACCAGATCACCTGACTCCGTGTAGAATACTATTTCAGATATGAATTAAATATCAAGGAACACCTTTATATCAAGTTTCAAGTAAATCTGACGTGAAACAGCTGAGAAAATCGTTTAAACGCAAATATTGCCAGATTATCTGACGCTGAGAGGATGACTGTTTGAGACATGAAGCATCCAATCGAGGGACACCTTTCTATAAAGTTTCAAGTAAGAGTGACTTGAAACAACTGAGAAATAATATGGGGACAGACTGACCGACCAACGGACATAGCCTCTTACAGTGAGACGAGGACACCTCTAAAAATTTCTGGCTAATTAATGCATACCGCATAGTCTGGCTAAGGTATTACAATACTGACTAAGAAGGATGGGGGGGAACTTGGTATAGAGTTTGTTAATAGCCTTCGAGGAGAAACCATGCATGAGACATAATCATCAACAGACAAATATACTTCTGACATTAACATTGATTTTTGACTAGTATTTTCCACCTTATTTCTCTTGTTTTTCGTCGCAACTCTCAGTTATATCCGTTAATGGTTGGGCTACCTGGCGTTGCCTGGGAAAAACTTCAAATAAAAACAGAGGAAAGTAAATGATATTTCATAGAGGTGTAACAAAATGAAATACGTGGGTGGGTGTTTGCACGTACTTATCTGTTGGGCCTGCAGACACTCCTGAGCAGATCTACATGGGCCTGAGCCTACCCTCGGATGGGTCTGTGCAGCCCCTCCAAGAACCTTAAAAAAAAAGATTTTTCTCAAAACTGAGAATCCACGTGCTCAATTTTGGCGTTAGTAGTTCGCTCGCCAGAACTGATCATCGGATTTAAACAGTGTCCACGTTTTATTGTTGTGCGTAGGTTGGGGTTATGGTTGGGGATAGGGTAGGGTTTTTGCTCAAAGAAAAACATTTTATTGTGGGGTTAGGGTCCGATTCTTTTTTTTTTTAAATAAATCCTAATTGACATAGCTACTGAGAGAAGAGATTTCGTACGACGAACGGAAAGTAAGGGCCCAGTTTAACTTCATACTTATATAATGAATAGAACTCCCTCTCCACTCCAAAAAGTTTTCTTTATTTTTCTCACAACTGCCAAATTCACTAAAGATTTGGAGGTCTAACAAATTGAAAGCAAATATAATACAAATTAAAAAAATATGTTTAAACCTTCTATGTTTCGGTTTGAACTCGATCCATCGATTCCATACTCGCGGTTTATAACCACTGAGCTATTAATGCTTCCACTGCTTTTCATCAAAATAAATCAATTTTTAGATAAGATATTATTAATTATGACAATATCAGATTAAGCATTGTTGCATAAAAAGGTGTGCGTTCTTGCAGTCATCGTCTCCCGGTCATAGTGATTAGGTCCGCAAACGGACACTGGATGTCAGTGCCACTTATCCCTTTTAATTCATGGGTCAAGTTATCCTTGTAGACACGTTTTTAGATCCAAGGATCTGGCCATTTTGAAATCTATACGAAATATACATGCAAGCAGACATTCGTCAGTTTTATAGTATAAGATACGTGTCATATATATTCGTATATACTTATATTTCAGTTTTGGTGAACGATAGTCTTCATGGTCTTATATGTAATGCAGTTTCCCTGTATAAGCAGTTTCCCAAATGAAAATGACATGAAAAAAAAAACAGGTTTCTCGAAGCGAAGGAGTTGCCAATTCGAGGATCACCAAAAGTTTATCTTTTATTTCCGACCGGCGTTGTTCGCTAACTGGCGTAGACTTGCGATTTTAGTAGTTGCGATGTTGAGCAACTAAAATTAAGATAGAAAGAATCATCATCATCATCATCATCATCAGTCTTTCAACGTCCGTCATTGGACATAGACCTTCCCCAGGATTTGCCACACTTCTCTATCATGGGCGTCGCAGAGCCAGTACTTTCTGAATTTGTTTAGCTCGTCTCTCTATCTAATATTCTGCCGGCCTCGGTTTCTTACGTGATCTCGGGGGATCCATGTCGTGAGTCGTGATGTCCATCGGTTGTCTGCCATTCTTAAAACATGGCCAGCCCACTGCCATTTGAGAATTTTAATGGATTCTATGATGTCCCTGACTCTTTTCTTCCCTCGGATGTACTGTGCTGTCTTGTGGTCTCTCCAAGTGAGGCCCAGCATAATTCTTTCATGTGCACGTTGCATGGTTCTCAATTTACAGGTATGTCTCTTGTTTAGGTTCCATGTTTCAGCTCCATAAGTGACTATTAGGAAGATGCATTGGTTATACACCCTTCTTTTTAGGATTAATGGGATCTTCTTATTTTTGAAGGAATACTTGTCAGAAAATAACAATGGTTGACAATGCTTCGTGTGATGAAAGTCTATATTGATATAAACAGGAATGTGTTGAACATATATTAGGAGTATTTTTTCTTCAAAATCAAGCAAAAGGTAAACCTTTCGGGGAGCAGACCGGACTGGAAACGTTTTTTATGTGTTATGAATTCGGTGTAAAAAATCGTAAGCGTATTAATTAAAGTTTCTACTCCTAAGTAAATAATTTCATCATCTTAATCGATAAAATGAATGGATAATAACTGAAAATACAACTGTGTTATTGTTAATTGATTTATCAACTAGCGTAGAGTCCGGGCAGTCTGAAATAAAAAAAATCTTAGATTGGAGTAAAAATAATTACGTTTTTGTTTTCAACTATGTTCATTGAATATACCATTCTGAAGTATGAATTTCGCTGTGTTTATTCAAGTTGAGCGCTTTCTTTTCAATATTTATTCTGGTTTATTTGAGGCTGTCGACTCAAAGATGAAAAAAGCAAATTCGAGCAATTTTGTTGCATGAGTTTAAAACGGGACATTAATCAGCGGAAACTGCTCTCAATATCAACCAAGTATTTGACCGACAACGAACGTACAGCTACACACTGGTTTCAAAAGTTTCAGAATGGAAACGAAAACCTTGAAGATGTGGACGTCTTCCTATGATTGACAGCATCCAATTGAGGGACCTAATTGAGGTGAACCCACGTAAAACAACTCCAGAGGTAGCAGATTAACTAAACAGTTGTCCGACATTTGCACCAACTTAGAAAAGTATGAATGGCCAAGAATGAAAAGCAAAAAAGTTCGTATGACGTGCGAATGACCCTACAGAAATTGAATGAACTAGACCACAAAACTCTACCTCACCCAGCTTACTCACTAGACTTCTATCCGACCGACTGCCTCTTTTTCAAGCATTTCGACCACGCCCTGCAAGGGAACAACCAAGCAGCCACTCAAAACGCCTTTAAAGAATTCATTGGTTCCAGGACCCAGTATTCTGTGCTTCCGGAACGAATAGATCTATTTCTCTTTGACAAAAATGATTCCTCAGGTTCTTATTTCGACTAGTAACTTTTATTCTAAACTGAGATGTACTGCTTAAAAGTTGGTGGCGAAAAATAGCAATTATTTTTGCACAAACCTAATAGAAATCTGGAGAAAAATAATTTCACAATAGTTATCTCCAAATAAATTCAGCTAACCGTCCAACAGGGCCTCATTATCAAGTTCCAAAAATCAATATCGGTTCCCTAAACTACATTCGTCGCAACCAGAGGCAAGATAAACAATGAAACCAATCAGCAAACCCTGAGAAATAAATGACCTTCATTGGTAATCAAATCATCAGGCTTGTTACCAACGCCATTGCTGCCTTTACGACGCCATGACAACCCTAACGTTGCGATCAGTATCGTCTCGTGGCGACATCTACCGCAAATTGCATCAAGGGGGGTAATTTAAGAAATTAGATAGAGTTCCCTCACGACTAATCTTCCATAGTGCCTGCATCGCTTTCTCTGATTATCTCTGTCTCCTTCTATCTATTTATCTATCTATCTATCTATCTATCTATCTCAGTCTGTTGATATATATATCTATCCCAGTTTGTTAATGTCTCTATCTACCATAGTGTGTTAATATCTATCTCTCTATCCATCGATTTCAGTCTATTAATATCTATCTATCAATCGATTAATTCCAGTCTATTCATATCTATCTATGTATCCCAGTCGGTTAATATATATGTATCTATCGATTTCAGTCTATTCATATCTATCTGTCTATCTATCTATCTATCTATCCCAGTCGGTTCATATCTATCTATCTATCGATTTCAGTCTATTCATATCTATCTATCTGTTGGTCCCAGTCTGTTCTTATATTTCTATTTGTCCATTAGCAGAGGGAAAATATCTAAGAACCCTGCTTGGTGCTAAATTTTTGCAATTTTCCCTGAGGTTCAGTATGACTATACTATTTTCAAAAATCACTGCAAGCAAGCTGGTGTTGGCCTATGGTGACCCCAGACGCAATCCAATATGGCCACAACTAAAAAAAAAAACGTCAATCTCATGTCCCCATTGCTGGTATTCCCAGATCATCGTGTGATATCTCTAATCATATGTATTTTGGTATGAAATATCCATTCCTGCATTCCAAATTCATTTGAAGCTAGAAATCACCTCTTAAGGTGTTTTTACCAAAATAACCGTTGCTCAGGATTTGGAATTCATTTGATCTCTGTACACAAACACTCTCTGTGAGATGAGGTATGGGGGGAAGAGAAGACACCTGTCCCTGCTACCATCATATATATCTGCATGTATCTCCTTTTGATTCTCTATGTGAGTTGTGCATGCAACCTCTACCTGTCTCTTTCATGCCCCCTCTCAGTTATCCGTTGCCTACTTCTCCTCTCATTACTCCCTCTCATACTACCACGTCTCTGCTTGTGTCTGCCGTTGATTCTATATGTACAGCATGTACAACCTCTCTCTGTCTCTCTCCCCTTCTCCCCTCCCAACCCCTTCTCCCACAACCTCCCTCTCCTCATAATACTCCTCCACCCCTACCAATAATACTCAATATTACATGAATATATAAGATAGGCTACACAAACGATGATATCGAGATCTGATCCAGCCTATCATAGGTATGTAATATGTATTATCATCATCATCAGTCTCTTAACGTTTGTCGTGGTACATGGACCTTTCCCAGGATTCGTCACACATGGGCGTCACAGAGCCAGTACTTTTTGAACTTGTCAAGTTCGTCTCTCCATTTCGTACTCTGCCGGTCTCGGTTGCGCATATGATCTCTGGGGATCCATGTTGTGAGTCGTGATGTCCATCGATTGTCTGACATTCTTGCAACATGACCAGCCCATTGCCATTTGAGTTTTCTAATGAATAAATGTATAAATGATGTCTCGGACTCCAGTTTTCTGTCGGATATATTATGCTGTCTTGGGGTCACTCCATGTGAGATTGGGCATAATTCTTTCATATGCACGTTGCATAGCTCTCAGATTGCAGGTCAGTCTCTTGGTTAGATTCCATATTTCAACTCCATTTGTGACTATCAGGATTATGCATTAGTTGTATACCCTTCTCTTCATGATCGACAGGATCTTCTTGTTTTTGAAGGCAGGGCTTTTTATGTATGGTTCAGCCTAAATGTCTCCGACTATGTTTTTTTCAAGAGTATAGGTGTTGGTTTGTACAGAGATTAGATGATTTTCAAATCCTGATTTATGGAAATTTTAATAAAAATATATGCTTAGATAGATATTTCTAACCTTAAAATGAACACGAAGAGCAAAAATAATGCCAGAAATTGATTTATCGTAAAAGACATAATCTATGGATACCAGCAGCGAAGAAATGAGATTGAAGCTTTTCGGTGGTGACCATATTGGATTGCACGCACAGGCCACCGTAGGTCAACACCAACTTGCGATGATTTTTGAAATGTTATAATCATACTTAATGTCATGTCGAAATGCAAAAACTTAGCGGCAAGTGCACAATCGTTATTAAGTATTATATATTCCCATTCTGCTATTGTGTCTCCGATTATTTTCACACTATCCTCTTTAGTTTATGTTTTTTTATTCATTTTGTATGATGAGCAAAAAGCATAAGTTAACTCATTTCTCAACTATTTATATTATTCATGTTCTTGAATATCCTAAAAATATGTATAGCAAACCAATAGTGACAAAAAATTTAACTCAAAAATTATAAGAATTTCTCTAGTTTACAAAAACAGTTTCGGGATTTGGAATTGGATTTTCAGAAATTATTTTTTTTATCGTGCACGTTTACAATGAAAATTACTTCTTTTAAGAATAGGATAGATATAAATATCTAAGTAGATTAAGTCTTTTGGCTTTCATGCTTGATTTACCCAAGTAGTTTCATTCACCCCAAATCTTGGGTGAACCATTCACCACTTTGAAAGGCAACGATATAAATAATCTTTTTATAATGAATACTTCTCATTTTCTTGTCATTTTGACGACAACCCGCAAATTGTTCACTCCTCCTCCATCACTTCAGAGATCGTCCACCATGGCCACCATCAGAACCAAGAAAAGAGGAAGGTCATTATTTCCATTATCACTTTTCAAACTTCAATTTTGTTTAACATTATTAAGAAAGGTTTCCCGAGGGGAAAAAAGGGTGTGATTCAAGATAATATTCAATATCGTCATAGCCGGTTGCCAGATACTTGGGGATATTTGTTGGCAAAAACACGTCAAAAGTGGCCAGATACCAAAATTGTTTATAAAAAACAATTAATGTATTATCTATTTTCAAAATGTAAATCATTAGAATAATTTTTTTAATGAATGCTATTATTTACATTCGTCTTGATTTTTCAGCTACTTTTTATCGCAACTCGACGGTGATGGTCTGATTATCAAAATTGCAATTTTAAAAAGCAATTGAAAAATTAAGATTAGGGTGAATAGTAGTGTTTAGAAAATTATTAATAATGATTGTTTATAAAAAAAATACTTCAGTATTCCAACCTGAAGTACACACCAAAAATGAGAATTTATCAAAAATACTACCTCAACAAAGTCGGAATGGCCAGAAATTTAAATATAGCCAAACCAAAAAGTTAATGGCCAGATGGTTTTCAAAAAAGCCAGATTTTTTCAAAATTGGCAAAAAAATAGCCAAAATTGAAACCCTGGACGGCACGATTACAAATTCTCTCTCTCTCTCTCTCTCTCTCTCTCTCTCTCTCTCTCTCTCTCTCTCTCTCTCTCTCTCTCTCTCTCTCTCTCTCTCTCTCTCTCTCTCTCTCTGCCACCATTATGTATCTCTACTCCTTCGTACCCACTTTTGTAATTACCACACTGTCACCTCTAAATCATAATTTCTCTTGTTGTTAACATCAGCTCTCCTCAAAGAGACATTATCTGACTCGACGGCATTCAGTTCCACGAATCTCATATTATTGAAATTCCATTGGCACGAATCTGATTGGCCGATTCAGAATTGCCTGCAGATCTAAGAGAAACAGTTTGGAGACCCTTGTTTTGTTTTTTTGTTATTAATCGACAAAAACACCAGCAGACCTATTTTTCTAAAATCAGTGCGATGGGAGCAGGTTTACGGTTTATGGAAACAGAATCATCTGAGATTCGGGAAATTGACACGAACCCCAACTGACTCACCGTCACTTTTGCAACAACTATTATCACTTCTGCCAAGAATATTCTAGGGTAAAAACAATAACAAATATTGCGCCTAGAGATCGGGAGAAATAAAGGGTTATTTCAAAGATCATATTTGATCTTCTGATAACTGTAGGATTCTCGCACGGATAACTGAGATTGTCCCTTATTTCTGATCCGCACTATTTCCTCACTGCCGTAGACTGAAAGTAGTTGTAAGTGAAATCAAGATGAGAGAAAATATTAGTAAAACTTACTTATATCAGCTTATTCTCATTGTCAAAAAACTATTTCCGGTTCAGCCCTCACCGTGACTTCACCGACTGTAATTTCATGATCACGATCAGGTGCCATCAATCATTTAGACCAGAGGTTTCTGAACTAGGGTCGATGGACCTCTGGGGGTTCAACAAATAATGCTGGGGAATCTGCAGCAGAGTTCCCTTTAAACCTGGCATTACCAATCTTGCAGCTATGAATCAACATCGTTCATCGGTGAGCTATCGGGAAGCATCTTATCTATTCACTCTCCCACCAGAGCAAAATGCAACACAAGCTCAAGGCTTTACGTGGGAAAAATAGAACAACCCATCAAAAATAGCTCCAGTCGTTGCGACTTTGGTTACTAAGTAGCCGTGATTGCTAGATCAACTGCAGTCACGAAAGCGTCAGGATAAGCCCAACCTGTCCCTTTTAATGCAATGGGACAGTGCTGTCCTGGGGCGTACTGATCCGCTGCAGCTGGACCGAGTAATAGTAGGAGAGCTCAAAGACAAGTCCAAGGGCTTCCAATGCGTATCACAATGTGCAGCCTCAGTATAACCTCATTGGCTGACATTGCACCTGCACACTCGGGCTTTGATACTCACCAACGCACAATCTCCAGCCCATTCGGCAGACAAGTGTCAGTACCGGTGCTTTGGTCTACGCTGTGGAACAGATACAATACTTTGATCCTTGCCAAAAAGGCCAGAAAAATAGGGGGGCTAAGCTATCGGAAAGCATAATTATTATACACATATCTTTACTATATACTGGAATTCAAATAAGTGTCGACTCCATTTAGAATAAATAGGATCTTTAAAGGTCAAAAATTGTTTATTATAGTAGTTCATTCTTTACAGTCTAAAAACAAAATGGTGAAAGTAGGGGTCCGACAGAATATTTTTCTTATAGAAGGGGTCTTTAAGCTTCCAAATTTCGAACCCCTGATCTAAACTAAAAAACGCCTCACTGTGTTTCTTCCCAAAGAGAATCCGTCACATTGATGCACTTCTTTGATTCAAGTTCGGCATTTTCTATTTATTTCAATGTCATTTGCCCTCAGGTATTTATCACAAAACTAGCATAGAACCCATGAAAATGAAGGGTGTCTTCATTTTAGACGGGTATTATGCTAGTATAGAAATGATACAAATAAATGATATTAAGTAATAATACAAATGATGAATAACGAATATCAAATAATCAAAAAATTTAATATTATACATTAGTTTGGTGAAATTAAATATCAAATCATTATACATCAAACATTAAATTAATGGAATTAAATATCACATTAATGTATATTTTGTAATTATATTCCATTATAGGCTTTCAATTCATTTGTTTCACGAAGTCAAAGTGATCTCCAATTACCGGTGACATAAAACGAAAGACTGCCTTTCTATTTAGATTTTTAATTGAATTAGGCGATAACACATATAGTTTGGCTTTTTAAAAAAATTAATATTCTTAAGGGAATGTCCACTGTCCCATTTCCACCACGTACATTAAAAGGGTTGATGCTGCCTTGCTTTTAGAGGGGGTGACGATATACAGCCGTGGCTGGTTGAGAGGGGAGAGGGGGAAGTGAAAGTAGAACGTGGGGAACTTTGAGTGCTATAAACGCCATACGTCCATTTCCCTGTGACTGGACAAACTGGATAGACAAACCAGCAAACCAACAAATTTGATTTGGACTTTTATATAAGATTTCATTCACTAGTGACGAAAGTTCTTTACGTTTTTTATCATTTTTATCTTATTCTTTTTGAGTATAATTTTATGCATGATACTTTTGGTATTATGAAAAAAAAGCAAAAATTAACTCATTGAACGACCGTAGCCATCATAGATGACGGAAGATTCTATTTTTTGTATATGAGCATGTGTCTGTGTGTTTATGTGTAAGTGTTTCAGCGCTCCCGGTCATATGATTCTGTCTACAGACTTGAAAATTGACCATGCAACGTGCACATGAAAGAATAATGCTGGGCCTCACATGGAGAGACCACAAGACAGCACAGTACATCTGAGAGAAGACAAGAGTCAGGGACATCATAGAATCCATTAAAAATCTCAAATGGCGGTGGGCTGGCCATGTTGCAAGAATGGCAGACAATTGATGGACATCGCGACTCACAACATGGATCCCCCGAGACCACATACGCAACCGAGGCCGGCAAAGTGTTAGATGGAGAGACGAACTAGACAAGTTCAGGAAATACTGGCTCCGTGACGCCCATGATAGGGAAGTGTGGCAAATCCTGGGGAAGATCTATGTCCAACGACGGACGCTAAAAGACTGATGATGATGATGATAATGTTGGGTTTATAAATAAAATCTAGATTCTCCAGAATCTAGATGTTTCTAGATGTTTTTTTGCTTCTTTCTTTTAAAACTCTATCTGAGATGTTTTTCAACGGAAAACGCTAGTGATATCGTAAATAAAATTTAATCTAACAATATTCATTTTTCGATGGATTTTTTTTACATGACTTCAGATTCTGACTCTATGATTGTTCAATTATTGACGGTGATTGCGAGTTTCTTAAATGTTTATTATACTCATTTTTTAACATTCTAATTGTATATAAAGAAAACCAGGAGTGACGAAAAATAACATAGAATTAGATCTTTAGAAATAATGTTTTCTTATTGTATATTCTTACCTTTTTAAGAATATAAAGATATAGATATCTTCATAAATGAAGTTATTCACCCTTCATGTTTCATTCACCCTTTATTCGCCCCTCTACTTTCATCCCTCTCCCCATAACTTCATTCACCCTTGGGTGAATCATTCACTAGTTTAAAAAGCATTGTACTATGCTGCGCATGTGTAGGAAGAAGGCGCTGTTGCTTTGGAGTTTTATTCAAAAAATTTTTTTTCAATGCGATGGAAAGAACATTGGCCATAAATTAAAGGGAGGATACTCTGAATTCTTCAAATCAAATATCTTTGTTATGATTTCTACCGCTTAGTTGGACCACCAAGCTGTTTAATTGGACCGGTGCTAACAATCCAAAACGACTTTTTGATTGGTCATTGCTGATTCAATCTTCGCCCGGTAACCCTCAATCAGGACGTTAATTCTGTGTATCTGTGATGTGGGAGACATTCAGAGTACAGGTATAATTATATCTGCCATTTAGTGTATTTCATAAATGAAGCATTGATATCATTTTAGACTCCATCTATTTTTTTATTCGGCATTATTTCCCGTCTCTTATCAGTCTTTTTCACAATCCTCCAAAACGTTTTCTCTACATCCCCTGATATCCTTAAGAGTATTATCCCGAGTATTTGATGGAGAATACCATGTCATCCTTTTCTCTTATCTACTCTTTCCTGTTCACATGATGGTGTTCCATTGAACAGATCAGGACTCTCTTCTTTTCGTGCAGTTCGTACTGCGTAGAATGTTGTTGCATTCGTCTTTATACCATCTCATATTTTAACACTTAGTTGTTGGTAGTAGAACATCTTTAAAGTCATGTTTGAATTATTTTGTTGTCGTAAAATTCATTTGTCATTTATAGCTTTTAAGAGACCCCAGCGACGATTATTTCTTTTAGTCTGGTTTCCCTATCTCTATTGCTTGGTTTATGCTGATTGGTCAGGAGATTTCATTTTTTAATGTCTTTATTTATCCTACCTATCAATTACTGAAAATTATTATTAAATATTAATTTTTGCTCATTTGCGGTTTCGAAGTGATAGTGTAAACTTCATGAACCATACGTTACTCTCAGAATAGGAATTCTATAAGTCTAATGTAAATGCATTGCAGATCACTTCATGGGGGTTCAGTTGCCAAAGTTAAAGGGGGCTATTGCTGACAGCACAACACGTTCGAAGCCGTCAATCTCCCTCTGCTTGTGACGGATGCGTTGTCAGAAATTCGTTGATAGCAAATAAACAGCCTTTCTAGGCTAAGCATTGTGGAACTCTGAACTTGACCCGATATCATGACATGGAGTCGAATTCAAAAAGGCATGAATCTATCGGATGCTAAACAGGCTGAGTGAATAATAATGTGATATGTGGAGCTTAAGCAAGGACAATTGACGTCATAGCCAGCGTAAAGATAAAAAAAAAAAGAATATAGTCCTGTGAATGAATTATCTTCAGTGAATTAGCAATGCAATAGAAACTTGTTGTATGAGAGGCCTCCTTCTGCAGTTTTTTTTTTTTTAGCTAGTCTCAATGAAAATCCACACCCAAAGGTCAAAAGACATTAATCTTCATTCTTCAATAAAAACAAAATCTTGGCTCCATATCTGACAATAATAACATGGCAAACGAATAGAATCAACTTGGCGCATCCACTGAAAGGAGGTCGACGCCATTTTGATTCTATAGAATTGATCAATGGCTTCGTAATGTGCTGTGCCGTATATTAATAAATCCTACGGTTATATGGAAAATTTCAAGTTCGTTTTGAAATCAATGATCCTATTGAAATACAGAGCAAGAGAGAAAGGGAGACTTTCCGGTTATTTTATTATAAAAGAGTTATTTTTGCAAAAGTTTTGATGTAATTACATTGCTGGTTTGATGATTTTTGACAGTAATACGACTTGGTTGTTTTCGTGGTCGGCTGATTCGCATGTTCGATACGAGATTTTGCTTTATATAATCCAGAGGGCGTAAGATCGATTCTGGACGTGTATTTTATTAAGTTATATAACCGGATAAGCGGATATATTGAGGGATTGATTGGCATAAAATAAAATTAGATAGACACAAACAAAAAGCAATTTGAATGAATGAAAATGCTTTTATACGTAAACAATAATGTGAATAAACAGGCGAGTTTCTAAAAGACTAGCAGATATGAATGATACGATGCCAAGAATTCGTGATCGGGTCTCGCGGAGAGATTATTTCCTACTTCCGATTCGCGTAGAGTGACGGCCTTAGAAGTTGCGATGATAACCAACTGAATTTATAATTTATAACGTAAGAAATAAAAGTAAAAAAATCAATAATTGTTAAATTTAGCTTTGTTCAACACAAAGCTACAAGCGTGGGACACCCAGCCAGGATCGAACTCACAACAACTGTTGTAATTTCGCGAAACTACCTTGATAAACAGTACTCCAAAGTAGGTTGTTATGTAATGTAATAGGTTTTTTTGTCTAACTCCTGTCCAAATCGGACTCAGAAAGTGGCTTGTTTTCACCTGTAACAACATCATCATCATCATCATAATAATCAGTTTTTTAACGTCCGTCGTTGGACACAGACCTTCCCCAGGATTCGCCACAATTCTCTGTCAAAAATAACTCTTTTATAATGAAATAACCGGAGCCAGTATTTCCTGAATCTGTCTAGCTCATCTCTCCATCTTGTGTTCTGTCGGCCTCGGTTTCTTATGTGATCTCTGGGGATCCATGTTGTGAGATGTGATGTCCATCGGTTGTCTTTCTTGCAAAATGGCCTGCCCATTGCGAATTGAGTTTTTTAATAGTTTCTATGATGTCATGGACACCTGTTTTCTTCCTTATATACTGTGCTGTCTTGTGGTCTCTCCATGTAAGGTTTAAAAAATTGATAATTATATATACCTTCTATATACCCCAATTGTTAATTTTCAGATCTTTCACTCCAAATCTCTTCCCTCAAATCTTCACCCTGTACAATGCTACATACACCTGGACCTGTCTGCTTACCCACCAGGATCAGATAGTGGGTGTTAAGAGCCGGTGGAGCTCTAAGGCCACTCTGATCGACACCAGCAATGACCAATCCACCAGACCCCCTGTCAACACGTCATGGGCCAGCGTGGCAGGAAATGGCCGAACACTCCCCATGGTTCGTACAATGAAACAACAACAACAACAACAACAACAACGATCACCTAATTAAGGGAGTAAAATCTTCACTATTCGTCTGTGCCATCATATTGGAAATTAATATTTCCCTACCTAACCTCTAACTTCTTTAATGCAAATTTAGCTTCGGCCTGTTTTTCTTGGGTTTGGGGGGTGCTCTAAAAGCCTTAAAAACAGAAGTAGAGAGCTGAAATTTTAATACGTAGTAGACAAGACAAAGAGCTTTCCAAAAAGTATTCCATCAGGTTACTTCCTGGTGGACGCAGGTTCGATCCCGGCATGATGCATATATATATATATATATATATATATATATATTTATATATATATATATATATATGCAATACTCTTCCATAGGAATAGAGCACTCTGGTAGATGAGGAATTTAAAGTAAATAAAAAGTATCGCTTAAATTCTACCTTATTGACCGTCCAATTCCGTGGATCAGCGGTAGGATACCGGCCTTCAGGTCTGAAGCGAAGGTTTCAATCCTGTCCTGTGATGCTGGGTGGGATAATGGGTTGTCTATAGCCCCACTGATTTCGTTGCAATACAACTCATCTGTGAATGACTATATATATATATATATATATATATAAAAAGATGAGTAGAGATTTTGTTCAGTGATCCATTACAGGTTGTACATTCTGTTTCACTTCAAAATGATTTTCAAATTAACAATTAAGAGATATTCCAACCTGCCCACGTTTTAGTGGGGATGGCTGATCCAGAATCTCAAATAATTGATCAGTGTAACTTGGCTATCTTGTAGCATTCAATGGGACTTAAATAGAGGTGGAAGAAAGAATTCAAACTCTTCTATTTTACGTTATGAAATTTATCCATTCATCAAAGTTATTTTCCGTCATTTTTTTTTAATTATTTTTTTGGTGATTTGAGTTTCCGCTGCTTATTGATATCTATTTGTATTTATCTTTATTTTCCATCCAATGATCTTATAATTTGCAGTTATTTTATATAATTGAATTGACCCATGATTTTTAAAATTTAGTTTTTACTAATGTTAAAAACTCAAGTGTCCACCAACATATCCACTTTCTATAGTTATGGTTTCAGAGTAATCCTTAATTAGCCTATTCGTGTGTGCACTACTAAATACCTAATTCTTGACTTTCCCTTCTCATGTGGTGGTGATCTGTACGTGGGTTCAACCCCGGGTCACGGCGTGGATACTTGCCTAATTGGGTATATAATAATAATTCAAAAAAATACTACTACTGCTAAGAGGGGAGTGCGGTCTATATACCCCCGTCGGTTAAACAAAGGGTTCGGTTCGTTACTTCCCCCACACCAACCAGATGGTACCTGATGAAGGCCGTAGAGTACAACGGCCGAAACGTTGTATGGAAAACAGCCAAGATGAGGATAGTCCGAATAATAATAGAAATGATAATAATACCTCATCTCAAAAATTCAGAGAAACATGTAATAAGTTATAAAAAATGTTAAAATTGCCGGAGGTCAATGAAGTGAGAGTATAATTATCACCTGACCAGCACAAATCAAACAATTAATATTTCAAGTCACAAACTTGTCAGAAGTTTATTAAATGAAAAAAACAGCACTATGGCCTTCGTCGTCCGAGTGTTATTCACCACCCAATTTTCGCTTAATTGTAGTAAAATTTATTTTCTATGTTTACACTTCACCCCGATTTCCCTTTTAGACTTTTATAGCTTATTTGTATTTTTATATTCTACTGTTTTCAATTTTTCTTCTAGACACAAGTCACATTTCGAATTCAAACTCTTCTACATTTTAGCCTTTTTCACTAAGTACCAATCAATTACTAGGGTTTTCTTCTTTTCTTTCAACTTCCAAAAGTGGATTGAAGTGTAGTTTCCTTTCTTCTGTGTTTTTTTTTAGTAAAACATGTTTTGTGGTTTGCAAGTCCCGCCTTAATCTCTGGTTTAGCGATTTCAAAATATACCATCTCATCTTTACATATACACACGCTTGTTCATTGCAGACTGCTTTTAGTCGTGAAATAGTCGTGAAATTAAAGTAGCGTAACTTATAATCTCGTGTTATTATCATTACACACACACGCACATATATATATATATATATATATATATATATATATATATATATATATATATTAGGGTAACCTACAGAAGTAAGCTTTGTTTCAAAAAAGTTAATTTGTGTGTTGTATAAAATACATCCATGTACAATACATTATGATAATACCCTATATAAAATAACAAACTACATGTATGAAATAAGCTATATATTAAAATCATTGCTGAAGAAGAGGAGGTGTTTGATCAAAGCTGCTGGGTGCCTTGTTATTATAACTGTTTTGTTTTCAAAATCCCCGAAACGGTTACATACAACTGATGATCTCTATAAGAGAGATTTTACACATAGTACCACAATAACAAAGTATATGTAAAACATTAGGAAAAACACTGAGGAAAAAAATGAATTACTTTGAGAGATATCGTTAATGAGTGACTGAAGTGATACAAAAAAATCGAAAAAGTTTTATAATGTGTTTAGTGTTTGAAGCTGTAAAGCATTCTAGGATACACACACACACACACACACACACATATATATATATATATATATATATATATATATATATAATGAGTAAATATGTCTTCCGATGGCTCATTACAGATTGTATTTTCTGTTTCACTTATATATATATTATATTTAGACAGCACCCCTTCTTTTAAACAAGTATCATTGAAAAGTACTGACATTTTTGTACGTTCATTTTTCTAGCATATATATATATATATATATAATTTGCTGGAAATGTGTCTTACTGATAGGTAAAAGCAAGTAACTAAAATATGATGAAGGAACAACTATTCTAAATTTAATGATGATATCAATCGTCTATCCAACATTTTGACAACTTAAGACTATTACATCTACTAGAGGCAAGCAACAAAAAATAAGATGAAAGAAAAACGAGTCAAAATTGACGATAATGACAATGCTATAATTGAGTAATTCAAACAAAACAAATTTGTCATGCTCTTTTTCGTTTTTCACTGTGCTAAAGTCGGTCGCAGTTTCTGAGAACGACAGAAATATGTTCTCAAGACCAGATTCAAAAGGTTAACGGCGTTTGTAAGAAATTAAGTGATCTGAAGAGTGGATGATTAAAGAGGTATAAGAGATTAAAGAGAAATATGTTATTTTAGTAAGAGGGTGATGATAAGATAGAGAAAGCGTTAGTAAAGACAGAAAGATACCAATGAAGATATTGCTGTGGTGTTGCTACGAGCCTCCATGTTCTGCGTCAACCACTCTTCGGGGTGGCTTTCCTAATTGGTTCAGTTCCCTGTAATTTTCTCAATTTCGCCTTCGTATCTATCTAGCTCTGACATCGGCGGCTTCCTTTTTATCTTTCCAGGCAACACCGAACGTGTAATGCAAACAAACGACTTAATTGCAGCCTCCGTGTTTCACCTCTTCAGACATAAGCACATCCATGTCCTGATTATCTGTTTCATCGGACCAACTCTATCCCAAAGTCGCCCCCAGCTCTTTGCTACAAACATTTCCAAAAGATCTTGCAGTTTTAATCCAGACAGGAATATTCTCTCATCTTACCCTATTAACCAGAACGACACAGACCGTCGTTTCTCCTACGAATCTTTGTCCTCAATTTATCGTTATCTGTTTTGGAGTTGTTCTTTGTAAGGTTTCTCTTCATTCTTTTGTGTGTATCGGCGTATGTTTGAATATGCTCGATCGCGCATGCGTCCATGTGTCTGCATCGCTGTTGGATTATTTACAGGCGGATATGCATTCATCATAACTTGATCGTGGATAATATTCTCTCCATTCTTTTACAAGCATTCATCTTTCCAATTAATGTCCCTTTTCTCTTTAGATCCTTTTATTTTTGCCCTTCCCTCTTTTAATAACCATCTCTCAATCCCCTTTTCATAAGTAAAACAAGCAAATTAAAAAAAACACGGCAACCAAATTTTGAGATACGACAATTAAATTAAAAACTACGGCAACCTCGTTTTGAAATACGGCGATCCAATTTTGATATACGCTATGATTAAAAATTACGGCATGCAAGCTACAAAGATAGGTTGGATTCGTGACATGGATTTTCAATTTGGTCACCGTATTTTTTCTATTTGTTTGCTTCAGTTTCAGTGTGTATGTGTGTGTCACCTGGTCTGTGTGTGTGTGTGTGTGTCACCTGGTCAGTGTGTGTGTATGTGAGTGTGTGTGTGTCACCTGGTCAGTGTGTGTGTGCGTGTGTGTCACCTGGTCTCTGTGTCTCCTGGTCTGCGTATGTATGTCACGTGGTCGGTATCTATGTCTATTTTGAGTGTGTCTCCGGGTACACCACTAGCTAGCGCTTGTACCAGAGCTAATTATCAAAAATATCATCTAAAATTATCTATTAAAAAAAAAAAAGATCTGTCATCTAAAAAAAAATAATGCCAAAACAAGATTTTGGCATTGTTGGTCCAAAAATGACCATAGAGAACCCGCTTGACCACCACTAATCACTATCAGAAAATGTTTTCGTTTTTGGGGGGTTTTTTGTTTGTTTTTGTTTTTTGTTTTGTTTTTTTTTTGTTTTGTTTTTTTTTTGTTCGTTTGTTTTTCAAAAAGTGCTTTTTCAGAGGGTTCTTTATGGTCATTTTAGGATCAACGATGCCCAAATCTTGTGTTGGTATTATTTTTTTTAGATAAAATACCTGGGGGGGGGATAGATAATTTCAGATTATATTTTAGATAATTAGTTTTGGTACACGTGCGCGCCACGGTGATTAATTAATACGAGGCATACGAATATATATTGAAATCACTAATTTTTATCTTAATCCAGCACAAGGCCCAAAGATGTAAATGGGGATAGGAAGATTGTATAGCAACGATATTTCAATGCAGGGGATGCCTGCTTGCTTTGAAAAATCATCATGCAAAATCTTGGCTTGAGAGAATCATGCTCAACATCACATAAAGATACCACAAGACAGCACAGTATATTGGGTAGAAAAACAGGAGTCTGAGACATCATAGAAACCATTAGGAAACTCAAATGGCAATGGGCTGGCCATGTTGCAAGAATGGTAGACAACCGACGGACATTACGACTCACAACATGGATCCCCAGAGATCAAATGCGGAACTGAAGCCGGCAGAGAATTTGATGGCAAGACGAACTGGTAAGGTTCAGAAAATATTGGCCCCTGCGACGCCCACGATAGGCGAATCCTCGGGAAGGTTTATTTCCAACGACAGACGATAAGAGATTGATGATGATGATCATTATCATCATCATCAACATCATCATCATCATCAATCTTTTATAGTCTGTCGTCTGATGATGATGATCATCGTCATCATCATCATCATCGACTGCTAGTACCAGTAGAAAGTACAAAGGCGCTTCTAATATCTTTTCCTCCATCTTTTTTTTTTTTTTGGCTCTCCACTCTAACTGTACCACATTATATTCTTTGACGCAGCTTAAACCTCAAATCCCTCTCATCTAAAATCGATCAAATGAATGCGTGAAATCGATATCCGGTAGAATAATAGATTTTTTTCTGAATCCAGCTGACAACGCATAGAAATTTCAGCAAGAATTTCGGTATTCTTTTAATTCTATTCAAATGTCTAAATTATAACTTATCGGTCCGAGCGAAGTGAAAGTGGCTTTTATTTCAATTTAGATACTTATTTATTTATTGTTCATTTCTGGAAAAAAAATCTAAATCGTCAACTACAACAGTTGCTGCTGATCTTGAGCCGAAAAAAGAAGTGTATCGTTTTCAATTGTAACCGTGGTGTCTTAAATGGATGACGTTTTTTTCGAGTTCGTCTGTCACAAAGTTGACCATAAACCCCTATAAACTATAGTTCGGACCAACCATCACTACAAAAGCTAGACAGTCTTGCCCCACTGTCTGGAAGTAGAGGGTCATATAAAACCATTCTTAATAGAAACCGTCAGCTAAAACTGTCCACATCAACATATCTTCCTTCAGTTTTCGAGTTGGTCTAGCTGGCTATGTTTCATGCATACAGACCCCATCGATGGAGCTAGAGGGCTGAAAATTTCTACATTTACTTCGTATCATGTCTAAAAAAAATTTTTGCTTTTTCAAATCCCTTCCCCTAAATAATTTTTTAGTAAAGGGATCAATTTACAATGTAATTTGATGCTTAATTTGTCCCTTAGTATGTGTCCGGCAACGTTTACGCATACTTGTTTTGTGATTGCTTCTTGACAGAAGGCGAGATAATTGATGTATTCATTGATCACTCCTATTTGGAAAAAAATTGATTGATCACCCCCAACACGGTATGCAGCCAAAATATGTTGATCACGAGACGGTTTCTAGAAAGATATATTATTATCCTTATGCATATTCATCATTGCATCGTAGGGGACACAATTCCCCAAAGGGCGAGGAGAATCGTGGATGACAATATTATTCAATGGATATTTCTGAAGGCAGGTATTATTAGCAGTGAGTGTAAATACTAAACTGATGAACCGCTAAGAATTTAGCAGAAGAGAGGATAACCCTAATCGCTAACTCCTTGTACATGAATTTAGCCTCGGTGCTTTTTTTTATTTTTGTTTAGTTTTGCTCTGAAACCCTTAAAAATAGGACAAGAAAGATTAATCTTTAATATGCTGTAGCTTGGACATACAGCTTTGAATAAACTATATGTTGATTATGAACTAATGTTTTTAGGGGATCTATGTTTTCAAGGGTTTTAAGAAAAAAAAATAATAGTATGAGTATAATTTATATTGATGATATATATATATATATATATATATATATATATATACATATATATATATATAAATATATATATATATATATATATATATATATATATATATATATATATATATATATATATTAGTGTATGTGTGTGTGTGTATCCTGTGCTTGTTCATATATATGCATGCATTAAGTTGACAGTGAGGAGAAATACTTGAATTCAAATTCATATATATATATATATATATATATATATATATATATATGTGTGTGTGTGTGTGTGTGTGTGTGTGTGTGTGTGTGTGTGTGTGTGACTATTTTCCTTTTTGTCAACTCAATACAAGGAAGATGGGATAGATATAACTGCGTGCATATACAATATGTGTATATATATATGTGTGTGTGTGTGTGTGTGTGCGTGCGTGTGTGAGTGTGTGTTCTGCGTGCGTGTATAATTTTGATTACAATATAAATCGATATATATGTGAGTATATATATATATATATATATATATATATATATATATATATATATATATATATAAGCGTGTGTGTGCGTGTGCGTGTGTGTAAAACGTTTGTTTTTAAAGATAAAGCGTGCGGAATAACATCTGTCAAGCTGCTTTGAAGTCAAGATTTTTTCTCCAGCTTTAAATCGAATTGATTTTCCCGACATAAAAGACCAAATGGGAGACGGAATCGAATAATATCAGCCAAAATCCAAAACAAGCAGAATCGACTTCCCAATCCTCATTGTTCGCGTCTTATCTGATCATCTCTTGCTCGACGAATCTCTTCCTTTTATTTGACTAAAAACATTATCCAAAATTCTGAGAAAGCTTGTCGGATTCATTCCATCACTCTTCGTTTATTATTTACTGAAAAAAATCAGAGTTAAAAGATGGCAATGTCACTTTCGACGATGCGAAATCTTAGCCTCTTGGTCTATGAACATACCTCACCAGTCTAACGTATTCTGCGTGGGACACGCGCATTTTGAGACATTCTCGCGCTCACACGAAAGGAAAATTCTCACACATTATATAGAAAGTTAATTTCAGTAGCTTATATGCCCTGAAACTTAATTTTCGCTTATCATGCGTACATAATTATTCAAAGTTTTTTTTCTGGGTGAGCATAGCTCCTGACTTCCCTAGAGGCACTCCCATTTTTCTCCCTGAAGGTATGTATAAAGCTTGAAGGCGAACGCTTAAAAACGTCTTCTCTAGTTCGTCACACCATCTTATTTTCTGTCGGCTGATGATACCCGTACCTCGTATAAATGAATCACCATAGCCTGTGCGTGTCCCAGAACTAATCATCTAAAATTATCTTTAAAAATAGATTTTTTATCAAAAATTATCTAAAAACACACCCGTACAAGATTTGGATATTGTTGGTCCAAAATGACCATAGAGACCAAACAAAACACTTTTTCAAGAAATAAAAGGTTCTCAGTGATGCCTAGAAAATCTATAACTTTGTACCCCTAGAAATGTGACCTGGAGGGCCCGGGGATACGACCAGACGAGCAAAGGTAGAAGAATCTGTCGCCATTTTTCTATTTGTAGGGGTACGTTGATTCGATAATGATGAAAGTACTTCATTGTTGAACAATGGTTATCAAACTAGTTTCATAGATTATTACAACTGTATGGAGTTTAATCTTCACTGGGGGCTCGAATATTTGTCACCTTGCTGGAACCAAAGAGCATATTTTGGGAAATATTTTCAGAGTTTGACGGATCTTACAAACCCTAGATAGATTGCTGTTTTGGGGGGAGGAAAAAAAATGAAAAAAAAAATACCTTTCTAAATCAAACTTCGGTATTTGGTGGATCCTGGGTAGGAACTTTTGAAAGAAAAGTTACAAGACTTGACTAGATAATGGACTTCATTATTTGAGGTGTATAGAAAGCCTTCATATTCTAATTGAGTCGACGTGGCATTTGGTGAGAGTGTCAGAATCAACGAGTGAAATCGAAAAGAGCTTGGAGAAGCCAGAAGTGAAGCGTGAACAATATCAGGGGTAGCAAGAGAACCGGAAAAGCTGTAGATTTGCTTTAAAAAAAAAGGCGTTCTTACGTGGATGAGATAGTTGAAGTAGAATCGGGAGTAGGCACCCTGAGAGAGATAGACGTGACACACACCGCAAGGAGGCGGACATTTTTGCCTCATTAACTCGGTTTTCCTGCTAAGCGTGGGGCGTTAACGCTCGACCAGGACTGAACAATTGTCATCTTTCCCATATTCTTGTGTGTTTTTATTCATTTCATTTTTGCTATTGTTGTTGTATTTGTCTCTTTGTCGAAGTCATTAAAGGGGTCCCTGTACGCCTCCGTTTAAACATGGTTTTATTTCTCGTCTTGTTCTCATTACGTCTTTTGTTTGTGTTGGCTCTGCATACTTCGGCTCTTCAACCTATAACCCGAAAGAAAAGCACTCACGCATGCAACTGCAAATATTGCTACTAGATTCATTATTATTGCTAAGTGCTTAGCTATGATCCTTGGTGTTTGGGAAAGGCAGTGAGGGGGAGTGGTTAGACTGGTGCCAACGCGTTCATAACACTGGTGTCAGGAGTTGAATGGGGTAAAAGAGTGGATATACGTGACAGAATAAAAGTGAAAATTGGTTATGGAGACGGAAAGCAAGAATGAGAAAGAGCTCTCCTCAACAGGTCTGCATAGAATGCTCAACCTCACACGGAGAGAACTAATCATCTAGATGAATTTTCTAAAAATATCTTACAGAAATGGATCTTCAACAAGAATTATCCAAAATTATCTAAAACGTTATCTAAATTTATCTTTAAAAAGATAGATCTTTCATCTAAAATTATCTTTAAAAGTAGATCTGCAACTAAAATTTTCTAAAATCATCTAAAACATTATCTGAATTTATCCAAGGAAATGGATTTTTTCATCTAATATTAATTTTCGAAAAAAAAATCTATCAAAAATTAACTTTTAAAAAAGGTTCCAAAATGGCCATGGAGACCCCTAAAAGCACTTTTTTGAAAAATTAAATAAAACGTTTTTATTTACAAAAAATTCTAAAATCATCTTTAAAAATAGATCTCTGACCAAAACTATCTATTTTTTTTCTGAAACATTGTGTACATTTATCAAAAATATATCTTCCTTATGAAATTATCTTTAAAAAAATAGATTTTCTATCTGAAACTATCGTTGAAAAAAAGGGTCCAAAATGACCGTGGAAACCCCAAAAAGCACTTTTTTGAAAGAAAAAATAAGAAAAAAACAGATGAAACATTTTTTGATAGTGCCTAGGGGTGTTCTCCTGCAAATATTCGGGGTTGTAGCTCCATAAATGTGACTAGGGTTGCCTGGAGACACAAACAGACGTAGTGTGATATTCTCGAAACATGACCAGCCCATTGCCATTCAAGTTTTCTTATGGATTCTATGATATCGCAGACTCCTGTTCCTCCTCTAATACACTGTGCTGTCTTGTGATCCTTCCGGGTGAAGTTGAGTATGAAGAGATCTCCACATATCACATAACTACTTACTCATCATATTTGCGATATGTGAAATAGATTTAAAGGCAACGAGCACCCGAAGCGGTGCCACTCTCTTCACGCTGCGCTATTTTACCCATTGCTGGAGGAGAGATGAGTCCATACCTTTCCCACGGGCATTAGAGCAAAATGAACACTAACTGTCCCAGTCGGAGTTAAAACTCGGTTCCCCTCGTTCATTTCCGTGTCGTTGTTCACTCAGGTACTCTGCACATGCGCAGTAGGTCGAAGTGTGGTGTAAAGTCACAGATCGAGTGAAAAAAGCCAGATTTTATTTAATCAAAAATGTTTAAATTGTATAGAAACACATCAACCCATCCAAAGTTAATACTCAGTTTTTTTTTCAATTCAAATCTGGTGTAAATACAAATTGGACCGTCTTAATTATTCATTTGTTTTTATTCAATTATCTTAATTGTATTTCTTTTATGGCGTTTGCTTTCACCTAACGCTCCCTAGTGGATAATATCCCCTATCTGTCAACAGAAAGCGAATCTTTCGAAATTCACTATTAACGAAAAAAATTACATAGTGTCATGGCAACTTCGTCCCCTTTAAAGTACCCCCCTAGAGAACTTACACACTTATCCCATCGTCGCTTCCACTTTTCAAAGCAGTTTTCAAAGTCATATTTCGAGATTGCTATTAGCTGCTTCGTCACGTTCTCCCTAATCTTGTCCACGGTATGAAATCTCCTCCCTTTCCTGGGCAAAAAGCCAAAAGTCGCAAAGAGCAAAATATGTATGGGGACTGACAGGCTTGGTTGATGCAATATTTTTTTTTTAAATACACTAGACGTGAAGAAAGGATTGGCTGGATGAATCAGAATAGCCCACTGACCGGCGACTTGTCAATCCTGTTGTGTTGATGGCGTGTCCGGTTACACACCATAATGCGCAGAGAAATAGACAAACAAAAACAAACCTGGTGCAATTATAATCGATTGTTGATTTTATTGTTGTCACTTTTCACTACGAATGGTTGGTGCTGGTCAGATTGAAACTCGAAGAGTTGAGACGTGATTCTTTTTTCTTTAAAATATATTACGTCCCGCAAATGCCATCCATTTTCAGCTTTGCAAATTAATTTCACATGGATCAGAAATTAAATGGCCGCCGCCACGCCCGCCAGAATTGGCCGCTCTCAATTTATTTTCCTCCTGGGTTATCTTACTGAAAGATTTTGCGTTAACGTACTCCTAAATACTCCCGGAACTGGAGGATGATATTCAACAAAACAATTAGAGTAGTGGAACTAGATGCATTACAAGGTGAAATGGAACAAATCCTAGAAATGGTTGCATTCTGCCAACCTGAAAAAGGGACGTTTGTGAAATGTTGTATTTCATTATTAGTTCTAAGTAATTTCCAAGGCTTTCGCCTTTTTATCGACAATTCTTTTTATCCCTACCACTTCCTGCCTCAGGTGAATGACGAAGCGATATTTCGAGGCAGAACCTATCTCTGCCACTCCTTAATACTTATAGTTCTCAGACGTTAATGAAACGTGATGCAGGGATTGACGGGGAGTTTGTTATGCTTGAGAACTAGAAGCATTAGGAAGCGACAGGAAATGGCAGGGAGTTTGTTTATGTTTAAGAACTGGAAGTATTTACAAGTTGTGGGGAAAAGTAGGGAGTTTGCTTGCATTTGAGAACCGGTAATTATCAAGAGTAGCGGGGATAGGTTTTGGATCGAAATGTCAGGGAGTTTATGTTTGAGAATTAGTTGTAATAAGAAGTGGGAGGGAATGGCAGGGAGTTTGTCTATTTTTGAGAACTAGTAGTAGTAACAAATGGCAGGGACTTGCAGGGAGTGGCAGGAATAAATCTTAAAAGTTAATCAAATTTTATTATGGAAAGTGACTTTCGTGACGTTCTATATATTTTGATTGTTCCACAAACCATTATTTTAGTTAGAGAATGATAAATGTATTTAACCTTTCAATCCTTTTTAGATGCTATTGACTTATAGTCATTGAATATCATCGTTTTCATTACGATTGCTTTTGCTCATTAACCTAATTAACAAGAAACAAATCAATAATCAATGCTAATTGATAAATGTTAATTGGATTTTTAGACATTTTTTTTTTACTTCTCTATTTTTTCCAAATCATTATCAAGAGTATTTCCTGTTTAGAGTTAATGTATGTCAAGACTTGAGTTAGTATCCATGATAATGGCTTCAGTACATAAACCCGAATATTTTCGTCGTGATCTTTGTCAATGTTTGTGAAACATCATAGGACTTAATTTTAAAAATTGTTTAACTCTTACTGTATTACGTGTGTGCGCATGCGTACGTTTTGCAATTAACACTCGAAGGAAATCACAGTGGACACAAAGATCAATTACCGAAAATAATGTCATCATCATCATCATCATCATCATCATCATCAATCTTTCGATGTCTGTCGTTGGACATTGGAGAGTCGCGATGTCCATCGGTTGTCCGCCATTCTTGCAACATGGCCGGCCCACAGCCATTTGAGATTTTTAATGGATTCTATGATGTCTCTGACTCCTGTCTCCTTCTGGATGTACTATGCTGCCTTGTGGTTTCTCCGTGTGAGGCCAAGCAATTATTCTTTCACGTGCACGTTGCATGGTTCTCAATTTGCGGATCTGTCTCTTGGTTAGGTTCTATGTTTCAGCTCCATAAGTAACTATCGGGAGGATGCATTGGTTGTACACCCTTCTTTTTAGAATTGATGGGATCTTCTTATTTTTGAAGGTTGAACTTGCTCTGCCAAAGACTTGCCATCCTAGTGTGATTCTTCGCTTGTTTTCTTCTTCTTTTGAGGATCTCATGGAGATTTGTTGTCTTGAGTAGATGTAGTGATCTATTTTCTCCAGTTCTGTGTCTTTGATTTTGATCTTAGTTTATTTTATCTCCGATGTGGTTGTTGCACATGATTTTCGTCTTGCTGAAGTTCATATAACGTAGTTGTAATATATCATTTTACTTAGGTTTATAATTATTAATAATTATACTTATTGGAAATAATCTTTTAGCTGAATGCATTGAAAAAAATGTTACGTGGACCAACTAAAAAGAATTTATTTGCTACACGTAAATTTATCAGAGTTTATCATATTTAATCAAAATTTAAACAAACTAATTAATTTAGGTTAACAAATTAGAGTAATTTTTTCAAGTTGGTCCGAAGAAGCATTTTTTCATAGTGTTCCAAATAACTAGTTAATCGTTTTTTCAAATCTCCTAAGCTTTCGGTATAGCAAGCTCAACCTTCAAGAACAAGAAATGGGTCTTCAACCAAGGCATCCTCCTGGTAGTCATCTATGGAGCTCAAACACGGAACCTAACCAAAAGATTGACCCTCCCACTGAGAATCATGCAATGTGCACATGAGAGAATCATACTCAATATCACATGGAGAGATCACAAGACAGCACAGTATATCAGAGAAAAGACAGGAGTCAAGGATATCAAAGAATCCATTAGAAAACTTAAATGGCAATGGGCAGGTCATATTGCAAGAATGCCAGTCAACTGCTAGACACCACTGCTCACAACATGAACCCCTAGAGATCACATGCGGAACTGTGGCCGGCAGAAAACAAGATGGCGTGACGAACTAGACAAATTCAGAAAATACTGGCTCCACGACGCCCATGGAAGAGAGGCCTGTTGAATCTTGGGGAAGGTCGCTGAAATATTATGATGATGATGATATTTGTACATCATTAATTCTGTCTTAGAAAAGATGAACCAAGATAAGAACAACAAAAATCTATACATATCGTTATTTCTATCCCTGTTTGTACAGCATGGCTGCAATCATGTTTGACGGACAGTGTTTATTCTGTAAAGTTTACGAAGATCTCGTAGATAGCTGGTTTTTACTGAAAAAATATTCGTTCGCTATGTCCAATTCAAAGGAAGTGAAGGGTAAAAAGCCTAAAAGAACTGCAGGCTTGTTTCGAGATGAATGATTGGGCAAAATTGTAGAGAGCTCATTTAGAATGTGTATTCCAGTTCCTACGAGGTGTCCTTTCCGCTGGGGTGACTCATTCCTTTGCTCAAGACGCCGATAATCTTAGCTTCTTGGTTGTAATAAACGGCCTGATTCTCCCACAGCTTCATCCACCCTCTCCTCAAACATGTTCACATTTGCTTCTATTACAGCATCTTTAGGAAGGCTGTTCCTGATCGGCAACATGCGCTGCGTGAAGTAGCTTCACATCTCTTCAACTCAAGTGATTTTTCGTTTCCCCTATTCCTAGTTTGTTTCCTTTTAATTCCACCCTTGGCGTTCATACCGTTTCGTACATTTTGGTTATGATCATCTGTGAGAAATATTTATGTATGATTCAGAATTCAGGGTTATCTGTTTGTATTATCGTAATGTAAAAGTTGCTAGAGAATTTACTGATAGAAATAAATGGGATGATATTTTGAACCTTGACTTTTGAAGCATTATTTTCAAGTAATTTGGACATTTAAACTGTGTACAAAAGCTCAGGCGACAAAAGCATTCGGTGAGCACATATCTTTGTCACAAGAAAATTTGAACATAAGATTTTTACACTCACTGACTAAAAACTAGAGGGAACATTAGCTGTTATAATTTTCTTTAGTTTTTCTGTAGCAAAAATTATATCCATATTTTAGTTGCGTCCCTGCATCTCTATAAGACACTTTTGGGTCGGTCTTTCTGTCGATTCCTAGTATGTTAAATATCAGTTTTCTCAGCTGTATCATATTCGATTGAAACTTGGTCCAGACCCTAAAATGAACGATTCTCATGCCCCCTCCCTCCTGCTACTACTACTTCGTTTAGAATCCCTTTGAAATCGGGAATAATCTTATACTGGAGAACACAATCATGCAAAGCCTTTCCTCTTCTTTGATTCCTTCTCTTTGAAAGCCACCCGCCTCTTCTCCCCGCCTCTCCTTTTTCTTTTCTCACAGAGTGGATAAAGATTCACAACCTTTAAGACTGTTTCAAATTAGACTGCTTTGAAATATAAGTCAGAACTCCAGTCAATCAGGTATACCATTCTTATTCTCTACTTCGGTTGCTGAGAAAAGTCAACGGCAAGGGCAAAGAACTTATTTACAGACTCTTCCACTCTAAAAGGTTTATCACTAATTGGGAAAGCTAGTGATTGAGGTAACCTCATAGACAGATAACGGGCGATGGTGGACACACCATTGAACTAATGTTCAAGTCATTAGACTATTTTGTTTGTCATCTTTATCAAAGAGTTCCAACAGCTGTACTCTTTGATCTTCAGTCAGACTTTCTAGGACTACATTTTACTGTTATGCAGGCCTAGTTCGTTATAGTGCAGTTTGCGTTATAACGCAGGTGGATAGTGGATCCCAGAATAGCTAGATTTAGCTTCAAAAGCTAGATCTAACTACAAAACAGCTAAATTGATCATGGCTCAATTATAATATGGGGTTGGGTTTCTTGGACCCTTACACCCACGTTATAATGGAAAAAGCCTGTACAATGATTCTTTCTGACCAGTTTCCTTATTTTTGTTGTCTTTATCACCAAGTTTTGCCCACAGTACCTTCTGGCCTTCTGTTTAAATTCTAAGACAAGATGTTATTATTATACCTTGAATTTTTCCAACCAGTTCCCTTGTTTTTATCACAAAGTTTCAGCTGCTGCACCCTCCTTTGTGATGGGAAAAAAAGCAGCAATAAACATAGAAAGTAATGACTAAGATGTTGAGTGTTTATTTACTGAAACAATGAATTTATCAAAACTTTTCAGATGATGATTTTAACTCTTAAATTCGTGGACTATTTGTATTGACTAGGGAATTCTTTCATGAACTGAATTTTGAATGGTGGAACTCTGGATTGAATGGGAATTTTTAATTCAATCCAGCTAATCGTTAAGGTGGATAATTTCAATCAGGAGTTATTTCCCTTCATAAATTTTATGAATTTAAGAGTTAAATCTCCATTCAGACACAAGATGAAAATTAAAAAGCTCTCAGAGAGTACACATCCTGTACCAATGCCTTTCACTAAAAACTGAACAGAAAAGAAAAAAGAAAAAAATATTTTAAAAAATAAGACCAAACTCTCAATGTAAAAACGTTGTTACTTCACTCGAAGTTTAAATATAGCCCGAACATCAACCATTTGTTTTTCACCTCTTTTTCTACAGAATAATAAAAAGAAATATTTCTCATGTTCAAGCGAATTCCTGGATCCGCCTTGAAATTTAATCAGTTCTCCCGGAGCTCCATGCCTACTCTTACACGAAATTTCATTCAAATTTACAATGAACTTTTGGAGATACTGGTTGGACAGACAGACAAGTCAATACATTTAACTCTTCCAACTTTGTTGGCAAAGGTAAATTAAACAATTGTTTACAACAGAGTTGGAAGAGGTATATATATATATATTCATTCATGTCCACACAATATCTCCAAAAGTTCTCAATGAATTTCAATTAAATTTTGTGGAAGGGTGGGCAATGGGCTACAGAAGTGATTTGGGGGTGGATCCTTGTACAAATATCTCCCCTACATCATATTTATAAATCCACACTAGATATAGCCAAAATTTTATGTCTGTCCACACAATATCTCCAAGAGTTCTCCATCAATTTAAATTAAATTTTGTGGGCTGTGGAAGAAGTGATCTAACTTTGGGGCAGATCCAGGCTCATTTACTCCTCTAGACAATGGCGTTGGCAAAGGTACCCACTGAATTCTTTCTAGTTGAAGAAAGACACAAAATCAAGAATTAATGTTTTATATTTTATTTAGCTCCCTTATAGAGCATTAAAAAAAAACTGGCAGTACACAGGGAGTTTCTTGCAAACTGTGGCTTCCTGAAAGCAAGATTTTAAATTCTGAAATGAATACATCCAATAATGAGAATTCATTATGAGAATGATATATGTATATGTATATATTTGTTTGCTTTCATTTTAAAATGTAGCTGGCGTTGTAGGAAATTTTTAGCTAGTTCATTTGATCTTTAATTTCAACTAGCAGATCTCAATTGGCCTTGACCTTTTGCCACGTCACTGATACACACCCAGGTTCCTGCCAACGACTCCTTCCATAATGTCACCTGAGGAGAAAAAGTTAGAATGAATTCTAAGTAAAACTTTTTGGTTGATTATGAAATGTTACAAGAAGGATTTATGATCAACGGTAGAAACATTTAAATATAAAAAAAAAAAGAAAAAAGAAGACTGTACAAATAAAGCATGAAAGAAAAAAAAAAAAAATATATCATATTTCACCATATATAATCCACTACCATAGATAATTTATCCCTGCTTCTGACTGAGCTCCAATTTCAAACGAAATATGTATTATCCAATGTATACAATTATGTTTCCATAGGTAATACACAACCAGGGTTAAAAAAAAAAAATTTTTTCCCCAAAATAGTGAAATACAGTAACTGGATCCTAGATTTTCTTATCCAATGGATCAGAGATGTAGCTAGGAATTCGGGAGCCTGAAGGGGCTTGGATTGTTGAGGGTGCCCCATCCCTCCAACATTTAGTGAGATTTGATGAAGGAGGAGAATTTGCAAGCAAGATGCACTATTACTTAATTGGTGGAAAGCGACCCCAAACACTGACCCATTGGATTAAGAATCAGCTCAATGCATGTATATATTGATGGGGTGTAAAATTTTTGACCAAAATTGGGGGAAAAAACCCACAACAACAACAACAAACAAAGTTGATTCCTTTGTTGGTGTTAGGCAACATTCATGCTTCAGACCTTTTCAGTGATCAATGTCCAACAAAAGGCGAGAACAGTAACTCATTCATTGATCACATCTTATTCTATTTTTTAATTTGCCTAAAGGCAGTTTCCATTGAGTGACTAACCAGACCTGTGTACATAATTATATTTGATTCTGTTCTTGCACGATTTGTCTTACTGAGCAATTCTTCTTCTCAACCAATACTCAACTTAACTGTATATAATGCACGGAAATTGGCAGAAAAAGTTGCTAAGACAAAATGTTGCCAACTCAAAAAGTTTGACTAATAATTTGTATGAAAAAATGATGTTAAAAAATATATCATACTATTTATCACACTATAAAAAAATCATTAAAAAATCAATAAACTGCAAAAATTTATTACGTAATATGAAAAAAGAAAAATTCTATTTTCCAGAATTCTCTATCGTCTGGCAATGGCCATGTCTTGAGATTGCCAGATTAAAGCTAAAACTGAATAAGTATTTTTCTTTCAAAATTGGATAATTGGGGAAAGAACATAAAAAAGTAGGATTTACCTTGTTGTCACCACCGGACACAGCTAGAATATTGCCAGTCACAGACCAGCTAACATGCCAGACAACATCTTTAAATTGGTACAAAATGGTGGATGTCCATGTGTTGTTAGTACCATCGTTGGTCCAGATAATTACTGAACAGTCCTTTAAAAAAAAAAAAAAAAAAGAAAAATCAGAATTTGTGTCAGGAAAAAGTACCCAACAAAGATTATTAAATGAATATTCATCCAGATGTATTTTTCATTATTATCAAATAGATATCTCTATGTACAATTTACATTAAAATACATATTAATTCAAATGATAAAAATTTGTATGAAATATAATTAAATATTACAAGCTCCTCAGTCCAGAGAAACATTTTACCAGGCACATTTATTCTCTTTAAATTCTATATTTCAGGCGATCGTTCCCAAAATTGGCCAATTGTTCCATTATCTATTTAACTGAAAGTATAATTCATTTTCCACATTAATTAAAATAACTTTCAGGCAAAGTTTAACCTATCAGTTGTCGAGATTGTATCATTTGATTCGGACGGATTTTGAGTAAATATTGTATTCTTTTGCAAAGAAGCTAACATTTACTTTTTCATATTTTTTTTAACAGAAAAAAATTTTTTAGAATTTTAGTAAAATGAACAAAAAATATGTCGACCATAATGACAAGAAATTTAAGATGATAATTTATTTATCTAATTACTTATTTATAAGCTGCAATGAACTATAACAATACGAAAATTAAATCTTTTATGAAATATGAATTAAAAGATAAATTATAATCTTGTATATAAATACTTTAAACAAATAAATTATAAGCTTATAATTTTTTTATCATATTTCATACATATTTATTATATTTCACACACATTTTTATCATTGATGTTGAATATGTACTTTTGATCTAAATTGTACATAGAGATGTCCATTTACTAATAATTATGATTGTACTGACCTGAGAACAACTGGCTATGATGCTTTTTGGTAATCCAATGGAAGGGGCCCAGGCGACATCCCTGACCCAATCATTATGACCTTCAAGTTTATGTTCAGCCACCCATTGACCGTCTTCGGATTCCCTAAAAACAAACAAGCATATAAAGCTTGAATGGGGCCAGACATTGTTACTTCAACATCCTATAATTAACAAAACTAGTTGAACTGAAATTTGGTTTTATTTTAGAATAACTTTACCAAATTTTAGTGACATGAATTATCTTTAATTATCATGGGTGCAGTATTTTTTTTTTTTTTTTTAAGTAAGGGGAATGCAGGGCTGCCTGTTGTAGTGAGTATAGCATTCCGGTGAGAGATGCAAGTCTCTACAGCCAATTTTTTAACCTATTTTTCATGTTAGTATATTTTAGGGGGACCTTGATTTAATACATATAGTTAGGATACTTTTCAGCTAATTTGACGGTACAAATAGATAAACAGGATGAGATTTTTACTATTTCATAAATGGTGGAAGAATGCTATTCCTCCATCCCCCCCAAGTAAGGGAACACTGTCCCCCATGAGTTCCCCCAGCCTTACGCCACTAATTATTGCTAATATTATTATTACTAATAGCCACAATCTTCAACCTGACCAGAAGAACAAAAAAAAAAAAAAATGATGACTGGGTATTCTTCCCTTTTCACTTCTGTGTCAATGCTCCTGATCACATTTTTCAGCATAAAGTCTTGTCAATTTACATGCATAGCTCAATAGCCACCTTCTAAGAAGGTTTTTTTCATTTTTTTTAGGGGAGGGTAACTCTATGTAACCTTGTATCACTGCTCGAAAGGTCAGGTAGGTGGGTTAGTAAAGTCTAGGGTGACAAAAAGATGAGTGTACAGAGTAGAGGTACTGTGACGAAAATGAAGCAACTAGGCTTAGAGATTCATTTTTAGACTGAGTCGGCAATATCATGCATTGATCCATTCAAGTTAGCGTCCTCATCCTGTGTGTCAAAGTCAACAAACACAGAAATTTTTAGAAGAATCATAAAATTTACCAAAAGTTGTTCAGACTATAAGTTAATTGAGCAATGAAAATCATGTTGATCTCATGAAATATTGATAGCAAATTTGAACCTCACGAAAATTCAAATTTAATAATTGAATTTTCGAGCACCAAGAAATGTTCATGAATGAAAGTATTAAAAAAATATCTTGTTCCTCAATCCAACAATAAATGAATCATCCTTTATTGAATGTTTTAGGGCAGAGTAATCCATCTACTCGTGCACTCATAATAATCAGCAACATGTGTTTGTCACACTGAGGGACACAACTGACATAATACAATAGTATTTTATGTTCTGCTGGATTTCAAGAAAATTTTTTCAAATATTTAAGTAATACAAACAAAATCAAGAAATGAAAATCCATTTGTGGTCAATAGAATGCTATTCTAAAAGGTCATTGCATTGCAAATCTCTATTATCCATGTATATAAAATGCAAGGTGTACTCATATATTCCATATATGCTGTCATTTGGGGGTAAACTAGTGATATATGAATTGAGGATTACTTGATCCTTTTTATATGATTTTGATAAAAAAAAATTTAAAAAAGGAAGAAACAGTTCATTTTTTGAAGATTAATTAATCTGGTGTGAAGAATATAACAGTTTGGAGGTTTTCACAAAGGCCACCAAAATCTAAAAGAAGTCGATAATCTGAAGATCAGAAACAATTTAATTGATTTAATAAATCAACTAAATTAAGTGTAGGTGGAAAGAACTTACTTCCAAATTTTTACCAAATTATCACAACCACCCGACACAAATCGTTTGATGACTAATTGTCTTCCACTTTGTTCAACCAAGGAACTTGGAGCAATGGCATTGGCCCAGCTGACTGCATTACAGCCACTCTAGAATAATAAAGAAGAAAAACAAAAATGAAAGAGAAATAGGGAGAATAAAGGATATCAAAAGAAAAAAAAAGTATTTAAAAAGAAAGTAAGAAAAGAAAAAGAATGAAAATGAAAAAAGTTTGTTTTTGCGTGAGTACAAAAAGCACAAAAGAAAGAAAAAAGAAAAAAGATAAAAAAAAGGAAAAAAAGGAAAGAGAAAGAAAAAAGAAAAGAGAGAAAAGGAAGAAGAAAAAAAGAAAAGAGAGAAAAGGAAGAAGAAAAAAAGAAAAGAGAGAAAAGGAAGAAGAAAAAAAGAAAAGAGAGAAAAGGAAGAAGAAAAAAGAAAAGAGAGAAAAGGAAGAAGAAAAAAAGAAAAGAGAGAAAAGGAAGAAGAAAAAAAGAAAAGAGAGAAAAGGAAGAAGAAAAAAAGAAAAGAGAGAAAAGGAAGAAGAAAAAAAGAAAAGAGAGAAAAGGAAGAAGAAAAAAAGAAAAGAGAGAAAAGGAAGAAGAAAAAAAGAAAAGAGAGAAAAGGAAGAAGAAAAAAAGAAAAGAGAGAAAAGGAAGAAGAAAAAAAGAAAAGAGAGAAAAGGAAGAAGAAAAAAAGAAAAGAGAGAAAAGGAAGAAGAAAAAAAGAAAAGAGAGAAAAGGAAGAAGAAAAAAAGAAAAGAGAGAAAAGGAAGAAGAAAAAAAGAAAAGAGAGAAAAGGAAGGAGAAAAAAAGAAAAGAGAGAAAAGGAAGGAGAAAAAAAGAAAAGAGAGAAAAGGAAGGAGAAAAAAAGAAAAGAGAGAAAAGGAAGAAGAAAAAAAGAAAAGAGAGAAAAGGAAGAAGAAAAAAAGAAAAGAGAGAAAAGGAAGAAGAAAGAGAGAAAAGGAAGAAGAAAGAGAGAAAAGGAAGAAGAAAGAGAGAAAAGGAAGAAGAAAAAAGAGAAAAGAGAAAAGGAAGAAGAAAAAAGAGAGAAAAGGAAGAAGAAAAAAAGAGAGAAAAGGAAGAAGAAAAAAAGAGAGAAAAGGAAGAAGAAAAAAAGAGAGAAAAGGAAGAAGAAAAAAAGAGAGAAAAGGAAGAAGAAAAAAAGGAAAAAAGAAAAAAGAAAGGAAAGAAGAAAAAAGAAAGGAAAGAAGAAAAAAGAAAGGAAAGAAGAAAAAAGAAAGGAAAGAAGAAAAAAGAAAGGAAAGAAAAAGAAAAGAAAAAATTATATAAATTGTTACCATTATTCAGTCATTAATTTTAGCTAAACTGTATATTCAATCATAAAAGTACATTTCTGGTCTTGATTTGAGGAATTCTTTGATATCTTCAACATTTTGGAATTACTGACCAGACAACAAGTGTTGCATGAAGCTAAACAAATGAGGGTCTGAAAAAATAAACTACATGCAGAAGAACTTCCCACCCCAGTTCATTTATCATTTGCCTTATTGCATTTGTAACATAAGGACAGACACTCACTGTCATTTAATCAATCATCAGTCAACTTCCACAGCCAGATCAGGGGTAGGCAACCTACAGCCCACAGGTCAGATCCAGTGCGCAAACAGATTTTGACCAGCCCACTAGCAAATATCGGTATACTATGTTTACTTCAAGTTTTGAAGATTCTTTGCATCTTTTTAATGAATTCAAAAGATTACCTTGATTGAAATAAATTGTGACTAAATTAAGTTCTTTGATTACTAATTGGCATCCTTGGTTAAACACAAATGTTTTTTTAGCAAGTGTTATTCATTGATTTGAGACAAGATATAAATAGGTGTATCAAAATGAATAATTCCCATATGTCAAGCTCTTATATGGCCCACCTCCTACTCATTATTATGCAATCCAGCCTAGAGGCTTGCCAACCCGTTTTAGATTCGTATAGTAAATGTCAAGAAAGAAAAGAAAGACAAGAATTCAAATGCTGACAGATGTTCCTTTCTGTACATTCACATGAAACCCATTTTCTTGTAAATGACGTATAAGTTGATTGATTGCACCAGCAATAAAGAGCTGAGTAAACATAAAAGAAACTTCTAAGATTTCCTTAATATTGTACAAAAGATGACACGGGGAGTGTTAACCTATTATTATATTAGACCATATCAATCCATATCATACTGAAAACATATTGCAAAAATTTGTTGGATATAAAAATATAATTTTTTTCTAAAAATAATACTTTCAGCAATTTTGTACTATTTGCACCATAATTTTCTGAAATAAAATAAACTAAGGCTATACTTACTGAATGGGCACTCGTTATTTTCTTGGCATCCCACGAACCATCACCTACAAAAAGAAAAGTGGGGGGGAAAATAGCCGAGATTATACAGTTGTATCTTTTGAGAAAGGATATATAGAATCAAAGGAAGAATATCCATTTTGTGTTAGTCTTTTCTTTATCTCTGAGATATTTTTTTATCATAACTTTCCAAGGCAAATATCTTCTGACTATTGAAATAAGTATTAGGAAGTAAGAATAAAAACCTATGTTCATTATCAATGTTTTTTTTCTTTCCTTATCAAGTTGAGAACTTTTACATTTTTGCTTAAGGAAAACACTTTACAGCTTCTCTTTGGTATATCTAAATAGCCAGCATCATTCCTCATAGCTTTGAGACCATTCAGTAAATCTTATGAATGATTTGATTGTTGGGACTGACCACAGTAGTTTACACTTACAAGTAGGTTACACTTAGAAGACCAAATTATAAACAATATTAAATAGAACAAGCTGAGAGGTATTGTTGACGATAGCAGAAATATCATTTAAATCAACTTTCGAAAATGTAAGTTGAAGATATTTGTTGGTTGACCATCATTCTGATGATATCTGGGGCTCTGTGGAGAATTGCATAGCAACTTAGGGTTGCCATTGTAGGTCAGAAGTGGAGAAAATCCAAGCTTTATCTTGGAGATTTGCTCAATACAGGCATTAAGAAATACTGAGAGTCTGAGGTAGAGGTTCAATATCAGCCACTGGTGGCAGGCACACCTCCAGAGACTGGTACTGAACCTCTGCCTCCAGACTTGGGCATTTCCAAATACGAATGCCTCTGTTGTGCAAGGCTCAGGAATAAAGCTTGGATTATCTCCCCTTCTAGAGATGTAAGTCCTGCCAGAAGAGAGATAGAATTATTGATATAAATAACCTGCAATGATTTCTTTGACTCAAATAGTTTATATTTTCTTGACTTGAATGTGTATTATGTCCCTGGGACATTTTCTAAAAGGTTCTCGACTTACCTGTACTAGAAATGATTGAGATTGATCCATCCGAACTGGCACACGCCAGCATCAGGCCAAATTCATGAGGAGCAAAACATACAGAGTTCACTGAAAACGAAGAAGAATTTGGATAAGTTCAAAACCAAACAAATCGTCCATTACAAAAAATGAAAAAGAAAGGCCATTAAGTTAACCATAGAAGACTTCTGGTTGGTTCAGCAAAGGTCAGAGGAAACCCAAAGGATCCTCTTTCTATTCACTATTATCCTTTCGGATAAGGGTGGGTGCGACTCCAATCCCTGGTCTGTCAACCACTTACTCTAAATCCTATTCATTTTAGCTAAGGGTCATTTTTAAAATCTTTGGTATGACTTCGCCGGGGATTGATCTCCACCTACTTATGGCACTTGGTATTCCCAGATGATCACCCATTTAGGTAATGACTAGGCTCAAAGTTGCTCAACTTCCATGATCTTACAAATAATGGTGCGTCCAATGCAATTTGACTTCGCTTTTAATAATCTCTATACATCAAAACGGCAAAGAAGTCGTTCGTTTCATCCAAACAAAACTTGATGGAATGATGAGAGAAATAAAGAGATTCTTTTCATTTTAAAAGAGAAAATGAAAACTCTCAAAATGAAAAATCCCTTCTTTTTTCAGATATTGACAAATTTATAAGCTAGGTGATAATGAGAAAGTTTTTCACCATTTAGCACAATATTAGTTAGATGAAAATGATTTTAATGTCATGAATCACATGAGCCATTTAAAATAGCACAAAAATTAGAAATCTAGTTGTAGCAAGAAAACATGTCTATAGTTTGTAATTATTTCCTCTGGACAACGAACTAACGCTTTGATTTTTTCCATAAAATATTCATTATTACGTTTAGTAAATAATATCAGAATAGATATGTACCATACGACATTATTGTAAAATAAATAAATAAAACGAAACCAGCTTTTCTGTCCTTTATAAGCATAGAAAGTCTTGCGCGAGCGATATAATTTGCCTTTACAGATTTATCCCCCTTTGAGCGACGTTTCTACACTTAGAGATACAAAAAATATTCTGCGGCTTCATTTGTGCATTCGGGGAAGAAAAAACGTAGTTGTTTAACAATGTGCTACTCTACACCTTTTCCTGAGTAAATTGAAAAATACAGCAAGCAAACTAAAAAGATAAACGAACTAAATTGATGATCATCAGTAGTCACATACATACAGTTACCGCTACACAGTCACTGCTAATGTTAATTTTTCAAGTGAAATTAGTCATAACTAGTCAATTAATAAAATTCATTTTTAGTTTTGATTTGGATTCCTACTCACAGAGTGAGCCTTAATCTGAATTCGCACTGGCCAACATCAAAAGCTCAATTCAGTCAATCTGAATAAGTAATAGATCTAATACCCAAGTTGAAACTAAAAATGAATCATCATTTAAACAAGAGATATTAAAAGACAAGTTTCAATAAATTTCACTTCAAGAATTAACATTTGCATCAACTGAAACAGTAATTGTGTATATCTGATGACTAAAGTTCATTAATTCAGTTCACATGGCTTTTCTATGTTGAACAATCATAGCCATCAAAGATGGCAAAAGGGTTTATGCTTTTATATATGTGCATGCATTTGTTTGTGTTCCAGCACTCCTGGCCATCCCATTTTGTATACAGACTTGAAAATTGAAATCAGTACTCCAAAAGATCCCGTCTAGAAATCTTTTTTGATTTTTGGATAAAAAGCTTTTTTGACCTTTTTCCAGTCTTATTCTCATGGGTTTGATAATAACATCTAGATTATACAGACAATAAATGTTTTTTTTTACTCTATTTTAGATGTTTGAAAACACCAGCTAAGTCATAAATAGAATTTATTCTAACCATATTTATTCTTTATTTGGAATTTTTATACAAGACACCAAATTTGACGCTATGGTTGCTAAATCATTGACTGTTATGGTGAGTTTACCTAACTTTTTTTACTTGCACAGGAAAATGTGTAGCAAAATTATAATTAACACTAGTTTACCCCCTCGCCATCAATAATTAAAAAGATATCAAAAACATTGTGTTGCACAGCATTTTCTTGTTTATGTTCAATATTTCCCAAATATCAAAATAATCAAAAAGAAAAATTAAATAAAGATATGATTCATCAAGTTTAACATGACATAAAATTCTATTCCCAATAAATTATGTCTTACAATATCACTGACAATGTAAGCATGACAGACAACAAATGCACATTGCTAATTATTATCTGTGTGTGGGTGCATGCAATGAGAGTTACATTGAATGAAAAGAAGAGTGCTTCAGATTAAGATGAAAAATTGTGTTAGAGATTATCTCTACCTGAGGAATCATGATTAGAATATTCATGAAGTTTTAACCATGTTCCGTTTGTCTCTTTCCAGATGATAACTTTTCGGTCATAGCTGCATGAAGCTAACAGACAACCAAACATTGGATGTGCCCAGGCCAATTGCCACACGGGTCCATCATGTCTGAAATAAAAATGGTATTTTGTAAGAATCCAACAACAATAATATGATTAAAATCACTATCTTAACTTCACATTTGAAAGACAAGAATATTTTAGGGAATTTTTTAAAAATATATTTTGTGCAATCTCTCAGTTATTAAAGCAACAGGATTTAAGACTATATATAATTAGTCTTTAGTGGTAATCTAGCAGCAACTAAACATAGACAAGAATGAAGACCAAAAAATAGTCAAGAAATTGCAATGTATTTATAATCTAAAGTTTTTTTTGAGTTTACTACCAAAAAAAAAAAAAAATCATTATTCAAAAACACATTACTAAAACATGAATTTATTCTTTTCAATTATAGCATAGAGTAATTTTGCAATACAATTTTGGCAAGCCTCAATATAATCTTCATCCTCCCACCAGCCCCTGAGAGGTCCCTACCCTTACGTTGAAATGTAGAGTATTAACGAAAAGAGGGGAAGAAAAAAAAAAAAGCATTTAAAAAAAATTAGAAAAATTGAGATTTTTTTTTTAAAGAAGCAGGGGTCAGCATTTTAACCTTTTTGAGACTCCTGGGATATACATGTCCCGTGGATCTCTTTTAGAAATCTATTTGGACATTTTAATTCAGGCATTAAGAACCTTAATAGGCTAGTTTTAAAAGAGTTAAAGGAGGATTCTTATTTGCGTTTTTCTAGATGAGTGGACAATAAAATTTTGGGATCCAAACATCTTATATAACAAACCACACTAACCAATATATATATATATATATATATATATATATATATATATATATATATTACCATGTTATATTGGAAGATGCAAATATTTTTATATGCTCTTACGATTGAACCCTGATTTTCTGACAGTTTGTTGACAGACATTTTGTGAACACACAAGCCAGAGAATGTCAGATATTTCAAACTAATTCTCAGAGATTCCTCAATACCTATTTTAGGAGAGTCTCTGCGACTAAATTCGAATAATTGCCAAATCTGGCATCGCTGGACAAGCAGTAAATTATATCAAAAAAAAATATTTTTTGAAAATGTAAACCTGACCTTCATTGTCAACTCCATTTTGGCAAGAACTTGAGGAAGTAAAAGGAAGTAAATAAAAAATAAAAAATAAAAAGATATAAAATGGTTGATAAATTAGAGGAATTCTAGAAAATGCATTGTTTTTTTTTTTCCCGTGAGGAGAAAGGTTGGTGATGTTATATGCGAACAAATAAAATATTCCCAGGTGCAAAAAATACAAAAATATGAATCAAGAAATCAACAGTAGAAAAACTTACGCTTTTAAATCTGCTTGTAATGTTTGGCTGCCATTCCTAACATCGAATATTTTGACTGACTTGTCAGATGAACAAGTGGCCAGTCGGTTGCCATAATAGTCCATCTGGGCATCATGCTAGACAAATACAAATATATTATATGGAAATTAAGGAATCAAAAGATATACAAAAATATCTGTACTTAACTTGATGAAAAAAAAGACTTATAATAATAATAATATTATATAAAGACTATAAAAGTACGACTGAAAATTATAAGACTTTTTTTTTTAACTCTGTATGCTAATATATATTATGCAATTACACTTTGTCTAATGCACTGATATTATGACTATTCAAATTTTTTCTTTTACTGTGTATATATCATCATAACATTGATTTCAATAATACAAGATTTCTCTTATGTGAATACAATACAAAGTATCTAAATTTCCATAAAGATTAAAATTTATTTTCAATCTCTCAAAAACTGATATAGAGATCTAACTTACAATCATGTCTTCATGAGCAGTATCCACCGAATTGATTACAGACACCTGGGGAAAAATAAAATTCAATAGGGTGAGAAAGATTCATCAGACTGGAGGAATATTATTCAACATATACATATTAGACAAAACATTTTCATTTTTGCAAGATGATCAAGTGTGGAAATACAGTTATTTCACAAGAACTTGATTTATCCTGGTACTGCTATTAACTAAAATACCCTAATAAAACACAAAATACAAAAAAAACTAAACAAAATACTCGACAGAAATCAGTATTTATAAGTATTCAAGTAATAATTATACAAAATAAGCACTTAAAAAATATCTTTAGATTATAAATTTTTGTAAATAATTTTAAGTTATAGTATTGCTTCGACGAGTTAAATATTTGTGAATATGTTTGCATTTATTATGTATGCAATAATGATCATTCAAAGATCAATCAAGCAAGTATATAAAATACATAAGCATACAAAATAAAGTACTTTAATTATATATTCATACGTTTAATACAGAATAGATTGCATCTGATTCTATTGAGGGTATTTCAGAAAATAGCAGTACCGATTTCTTACATGTACACACATCATTTGAAATGTGAAAAAAAGGTCAAATCAAACAATCATTAGGTATGAACAATAAAAACGCAATTTCACCAGAAAATTGACAACCTTATCAGATTTTTATGAAATTTCAATACTTATTTATTAAAAAGGACAAATTTTTTATACAAAATATCATGAAAAAAATTCTTGCCATTTCAATGATTTATCTTATCTATACATTAATGTTTTCATTGATTTTTATACATTTTACTGATAGAGATATAAATTATGTTCACCTTTTCTAGAAAAAGACTCCAGAATTGCTCTAACTGGGAGTCTTACTTTTGTGATTAAAAAAACAGGAAAAGGGAGAAAATATTTTTCTTCTCGGCAATTCTTTTACTTTTATTTGATTATGATTCAGGCTTTTGATCTGGAAAAAAATTTCTCTAATCAATATTTTTCATCATTTTCATCAATGAAAAACATCAATGCTTAAATGAAATAAATCTTCAAAATAATAAAAGGTTGTGTAGGAATCATATGAAAAGAAATTCTACTTTTCCAATATTTAGAATGAAAGCGGATTCTTTTTAAAACCAGATATGCTGATTCTTGCTAGATTTTTCAGATACCGACTTTTCAGTGAAAATTGCTTCATATTGTTCATACCTAATCATTAGTAGTATCGTTAGTAGTTTGTTAGTATTCATCTAGCTTCAGCTTAGTCTAGCAAAAGTGTGGAACACCCAATGAGCCTCGGACTGGCACAGATTTTTCCTGTGCCCCATAAGTCTAGTTCCAGGAGATCAGCTCCCCCAGGATGCATCCCTCCAATGCACTAAAAGGGGTATGAGCAGAACATTTCCTGATGCCTGTGGTGTACCATAAGGCCAAGCCAAAGGAAAACGGACGATTGTTGTCCTTCCGCACAAGACATGAGGGTCCTCATATTTAACACTACATAGGGTTACATTTTGCCCACATGGAAAGGCAAATAAACTTTAATACTGCGATGATCTGTGAGATTCGTTTGTTCTATGTCAAAGTGAGCAATTTTTTTGTTATTTTTTCAATACAATTTTAGTTTGATTTTTTTTCAGACAACTAAGGCGTTGTAATAATTTTATAGCAGTCTATTCAGATGAATTTCTTTATGATAATAAAAAACAACAAAGACAGAGATTGATGCGTGTGAACCAATAAGCTTAAATATAGGAGCCCCGCGTGGAGCAACCACCATAGGGGTCAAACTCACAGTAGAAATTACAGAACTTCTACAGATCCCCACCACTACTTGAAGTAAATCTTAATCGTGTGTTCTTTGTCAATAAATAAGGGGAAGCTACTCCAACTTGGTGAAATACAACAGATAACTTGCAGTCTATATCAGTCTATCAATATAATAAATTCCGAAGTATGAAGTAAAGATATGCATTCTAAAAAAGTAGAAATAATGACAATAAATTACAAAAATCCATACCCTAGCACTAACTGTACCTATCACTGACCCCTAAACAATGTCATCACAAAATTTTCGTTTTTTGATAATAAAAAATATCAGAAATAGCCATTTTTATTGCTGAAGTTAAGCGGAAGTAGCCATCTTATAGCCAACAGTTTCTTAAACCCGTATAACCAAAGAATCTACAGGGATACTCATCTGATTTCAATTTAAAATGATAGGGTTGCCACATTTGCCAACAAGAAATACAGGACTCCGGTTGGCAATAGATGTACGTTAATACATTTATTTCATTGATGGGGGAGATAAATTGCAAAAATCAGCAGTTTAGCTGTATACAATTCATTCGGATTTTTTTTTAATTTTAATACCAATAATTTGAATTTAAAATTTGAACAGGATATCCGGTACTTTAATTTGGCAAATCTGGCATCCTCAGTATAAACATATACACGTTGGACTTAATACCACGAGCATACAGAACCCTTCTTTTGATAAACTAAAAAAATGTGTTGATGTAATTCAATTCACCATATACCCAAAATAATCAAAACTAAGTTGACTATCTCCTAAGTTGAGGGCCCCAAATTATCCCTAACTCAGTAGATATCAAATCTAATGTAAACAAAATGTTAAAAAAACAAATCCCAAAGTAAAATTGAACCTCAAGTATATCATCAAACTGACCAAGAAGTCAAGTGCCCTCACAACAACTAAACTGGGATAATTCGAGATGCTTACATTACAAGATCGCCAAAAACTGTCTCATTTTTCATGACAAAACAACAAACATGAGTAAATAAGAACTAAAAAATTAAATTAAACGTTTCAAAAAAACAATTAATCATTTAGCAAAAGGAAAAAAAAACATCGATATTTTCAATTCAATTAATACAACTGATTAGAAAGAAAATCTGGCATGTGGGCATCTATTTCCTAGTTTGTAACTAAAAGTTGGGAAATTCAATTAAATCAGCTTTTAAAGAGAAAGAAAAAGATTCCTTTGTCGGAATTGTTTACCATGGTGCTGCAAATAGATGTCTACAATAAATCCAGGTGATAAATACACAATTTGAAACGAAATGTAGAACTTTCAGCTGTCAACGCAAAACCTCCAACTTCGATGAGAAGACGTGGCATTGACAAGGAGAGTTCTACAAAGGGAGATTACTGGCGAAGGATTTCGCCGGCAGTTTTTAAGGAATGGTCCCCTCAAAAGCTTTTTCATTCCTGCCCTTTAACAAATTATCAAAATCTAAATTTTGATTTATTGGCAAGATTTACGATTGTTTATTTTATTAATAAGAATAATAACATTGTCACGTCGTCGTTGAGCTTGACCTACAAGAAATAATTATCACTGTTTTTATTATTTTTGAGCTTTGGAACATTGACTGGAAAGTTGTTGATATAAAAATACATATACCTTGATTAGTAGGGTTAAATCGTTCTAAAACTTACTGTACTGTTCAAAACTGCACTGTTTAGGGTTTTATTATGATAGGAATTTTCCTCAGCTTATTCTAGAGTCATATTGATTTGTACTGCAATACCTTGAACATGCTACTTTAAAACACACACTAATCAAAACGGCACTATTTATATATACTTTAAAACACACACTAATCAAAACAGCACTATTCAAGGTATTCTTTTATGATGAGGCTGCATTTTCAGTTGGTATTCCCACACTATGACAGACAGCTAACAAAGTCTGGTGGTATTGTAAGGTACTGTCAGAGCATTCTGGGTTAACGGTGATGATGCTTCAGCCCTGAAACCAAGCTTGATCCCAGAATCATCATTTGATGAAGGCTTTTTTGACGATGCAGCTGGGGTTTTTTGCCGCAGCATGGATATAAAATTATATGTATATGAAATTGTAAGTCAAGTTCTAAAGGGTGCTTCTTTCTTTTTTATAGGGTGGAATCTGGTTTATTCTTGTTCAACTATTTTATTGATAGGTAGGGATGCATTTTCCTTATTCCCAATTTTTTCACCATCTTGATTGATATTATGAATAATAATGAAGCCAATTGTTAATCAGAAAATAAAATGATATCTATTATGAATAATGGTTGATAGAATGAAAACAGTAATGACTATTCCCTATAGGTCTAGCTCAACTACATGAGAGAACATTAAAGTCTATAAGTGGGTAGTCAATTTAGGTGTATTAAGTAGTAAAAAAAGTCTGATCAGATAGTGTAATGATTAGTATGTCTTCTGCCTCACACGCAGAAGGTCCCTGGTTTGATTCCCGGTATGAGCAAAGAGTGTGGAAACCTTTTTCATAGGACAAATTTCCTTATTCACTTGGAGAGTGTACTCAATTAGCTAGTGAGCTGTGTGATTAAGGTTGAAGTATCCTGTTGGTTGACTTGCATCCTGCCAATAGAATGTTCATAAGAAAAAACTTATTGGAATAAAGTCCAGGTTTCAACCAGACTTGAAACTTGCAAGGACCACTAAGCTGGCACATGCAACGCAAACGGGGACTTCGTCTCTGGCCGTATACACCTTATGGGAGTTGTCTCTTGAGAGACAAACACTTTACTTTTAAGTAGTAGAAAAAAAAACAATTAGATGATTAAGCACTGAATTCCAAAATCTTTTTACTAAAACTCATTTTCCAAGTTTTGGCACCCTGCAAGTTGTGTCTTGAATATCAGTAGAAAAAGGATTTCCAGGTAAGTATTACTGATAAAATAGAGCTATCATATGAATAATGTAAATGCACTGCAAATGATTTTACCCCAAAAATACATTGAAAATCAAGAAGAAAGGGATTGTCAGAGGTCAAGAATTAATGTAAGTGTTACTGACAGAATAGGGCTATTACATGAATAATGTAAAAGCATTGAAACAAGCCTAGCAGTCAAACTCCACTCCTATTTCAATAGGAGATGATTACTGCAACTTATGTATTATATATATGATAAATTCATAGATAAGATTCGTCTGTTTGGCTCAGTTGGTAAGAGAGTTGCCTCCTGGTTACTTGGTATTGATTTCAAATCAGTAACAATTTTACTAATGCATAGTAAATCAAGAAAAAAGGAATAGTCAGTGGTCAGGAATTAAGGCAAGAATTTCTGGCAGAATATGTTTAATGCAAATATATTGCTAACAGTTTTGCTATATGAATGTAATGCTTTTGACTTTATTATAGAAATCAAAGAATATAAATTCTTACAAAAGTATCCATGAAAAAGATTGATCATCAAAAATTCAATTATCCTTTTCCATAATGAAAAATAATTCGTACACACAATTGAGGTGGTTTTTTTTTGGGGGGGGGGTCAAATTACAAAAATCCCCAGTCACAGAAAGGAAACACAATGCACAGATGATCATGATTATAACTTACTGGTCCTAACGGAGTCAAAATAGCTTTTATTATAATTTAAATCCTTATTTATCATTCATCAAATAATTTAAATCATCAACTATCACAGCTGCTGCTGATCTCAAGCTAAAAAGACTGTATCGTTTTCCATCGTAGTCGTAGTGTCAAAGATGGAAGTTATTTTTTCATCTGTCATAAACTCCAGCTATCACTCAGAAATACTCTTTTTTACTGGAGTACCCCCTTGGTCAAGAATGTGGTACATAGGAATGCATTGTAAATGAGTAAAAAAAGGGATTGTCAGAGGTCAGGAATTATTGCAAATGAAATTGATAGAATAGAGCTATTATATGTTTAATGTAAATGCATCATAAATTATCTTTGTAGAAATTCATTGCAAATCAGAGGAATGGAGCTTTTCAGTAAATAATGTGCACATCAGAGACAAAATTAAGCCTTTACATGCACTTACTTTAGGCTTGAATTCAAGTCACTTCATATCAATAGAATTTATATCATAATTATTTGCAAATAAATCTGGTAAACTACTCTATAATTAGCATTTAATACATCTTGAGTTATCTTCTTTGAGAAATCAAATCATTATATTATGGATTACAAAGGTGAGTACAAAGGCAGACCCCCATACTATTATTATCAAGTTGCTAGTAGGACAGGAAATTGCTTTGTTCTCAAAGTTGAAGCATTTTAACGGTGTCGCACTAACAAAAACTTTGCTACTATATGCCATTTTTATTATACTACAGCAATAAAATGGGACAAACATACAGAAATCGGATCTTTAGAATATAGTTCAGGGATCAGAAAACTTGGGGGGGTGAGGTCAAAAATGTTTTTGTTTGGTGGGTCAAGGCAAATCAATTAAAAAATGTTCATACAAGACTCTGGAAACCTTTTTTTTTCTTTTAATCACCATTTTTTATTATAAGAGTATACATCTATAAAAAGTATACACCTGCATTAACTTCTATGCACTATCAATCAATAAGAATTATGGAATTCTGGGGCAGGGGGAATAATGTCAAATTGTGGTTCGAATTATGTTTATGATAATAGAACAATTGATTCATCTGAGGCCACAGCAATAATGAGACTTCTGCACTACTTTTTTTCTTTTATACCAAATCTTATTATTCAATAAATAAAGATAGATAGGGAAATCAAAGTATTTTTGTATGCACCATTACATATTCAATGGAGTTGACTGGCCTGATGAAAAGAAGCAGCAGACTGAATTTGAACAGTGGACCATAGTTTGGACCTGATATAGATAATCATCATTGAAACTGTTTTTTAGCTTTCTTGAATTCTTGTACTAATTCCTGGGTGTTGAATTCTATGTTAATTTATTTAGAAAATATTAGTTTTTATTACAGGATAACATACCAATAATTGTTCAACTTTGATAGGAGTAAAAGCTTGAAACTTGTTTAAAACATTATTTTAATTTTGTATTTATTCTATAGCATAGTAAAGAGGTGCATGTGGCCTAACAGTTAATGGCATGGAGAACGGAATCAGTGAACCAAGCTCAAACTCAGACAGTTTGTATTCACTTTGCACTAATGTCCTTGGGAAAGGCATGAATCCCCTTCTTCCCCCAGCCCCATAAAAACCAACAATAGCAACAAACAATAATTGGGTCACCATAGATCATTTGAGAAATAGAGTCGAAATCATTCTTATGTGCTACATAACCCAAGCATGTCCAAGTCTGAGATAGTATTTGGTTTTTTAAATTCCTAAAATATGGTGGATAGCATAGTTTCTTAATTTACTTGGACCAATTCTAAATTGAGTGCTTTATAATTAACCGATGTTTACATCTCGGAATCCCAAGCTCAAATGACAAACAGTTTTGTCATTTTGAGATCTAAATGGCTCCTCTCATCACAATCAAAAATAATTTATATTTTTAAAACAGGCACCAGTAGGAGCCTACCCTTAAGATATACATACCACGATTTTGGGACCTCTCATCAGTGGCCAAGAGGCCAGCTCAACTGCCTATCTGACTTCTCACCACAATACTCATATCTATATGACGTTGGAAACACACTACAAAGATACTTTCAAATATATTTTTGTTTAAGGATTCAAAACATGAAAATGAAAAAAACAACTTTTGGCATATTATTCTTATTTTATGTTTTAAGAAAGATAAAAATGTAATTCGAATAAAAAAAATTGATAAATTTGTGCTGTTTATAAAGAAGGTATTGTAAATGATCAAATGTGTCAAAAGTGGTTTGTGAAGTTTCATGCAGAAGATTTCTCACTGATCAATGTGCCACAATCAGGGAGACCAGTTGAGGTTGATAGAAATCAAATTAAGATTTTACTCAAGAATAATCAATATTATATGGCAAAGAAGATAGCTAACATACTCAAAATAACCAAATCAAATGTTGAAAAATAATTTGCAGCAGTTTAGTTCTGTCGAAACCTTACATCAAAGTGATTAACATAAGATGAGTAAAAAATTACCAACTAGATTATATCTAAATGTTCTGTTTTCCAGTGCCTGGAATTACTTAAAAGAAAGGGTGTAATATTCCCTTTGGATGGTACAAGACTGCAGGTTTCTTTGGTGACCAAACAAAAATTGTTACAGCTTGGTTAGTTATCTTCTCTTAGGCACTGGGCTGACAACTTGTTAAGATGAGTTATCTCATCTGTGGTAGTGAACAGTAATATTACCTCTGCAAACAAAGTTGGAGGGGTAGATGTTAAGTCCATGTTATCTCTTAAAATACTCAATAAATTTCAATGAAATTTTGTGGAAAGGTGGAAAATAAACTTGTGAAGTAATTTTGTTTTTTTATTGCAACTCTCAGACCATCATTCTACAATTGTTAGTCCAAAGTGTGGATTGGATGAGATAGATTGAAGATAAATCCACCATAAATACTCTTAATGAACCCAAACATTGAAGACAGAGGTGTATCCTGCATCTGGTTGAATAAAAAAATGAAAGCTCTTCGGATAGATTTTTCTTCTGTAACCAGTTGCCTTCGTGGTGTAATCAGTAAAGCAGCTGTCCAAAAGAGACAGGCTTCCTGAGAAAAAGATATACAGGTTTGAATCTTGCCAGAGGTTATTCATTATTCCCGATCCATGCTGCATACTGATGACCATAGAATAATGATCTGAGAGTGGAGATAAAAAGCAACAGAAATAAGATGAGAGAAAAACTAGTCAAAAATAATGATTTACAATGCTTTGTTTAATAAAATTTGAGATAATATTACTGCTACCAATACTACTAGTGTAAATAAAGCAGCAGAAATCAAGATGAAATATTAGTCAAAAGTTAATTAATTGACAATGCTTCACCTAAAAAAATTAAAGATTATAATGAGGTGTTCCTCTTTAGCAATTAAGTCCCGTCTTTATTCGTCACAATTCAGGATTAATCAAAATATGAAACATCAAGTATGTTATATATTCAAAATACTCAGGGTGAGGGGGATTCTTGGTGAAGACACCTTGTAAAATCCTCACATCATTGTTTTTTTGAATTGAGATGATATACAAGAACGAGAAAGCACCCAGAGAACACATACTTTTGCTAATGTAATATACTAACTAACAAGAACAGAATTCTTAGTATGCATCCACCTACCACTGGAAGGGAAAACACAGATGGCAGGGTGGGGGGGGGCTTGGAAAGATAAAACACAGATGAGGGCGGTCCACAGAAAAAGGAGACTATGGATGCAGGGGACCGCTGGAAAGGAAACTATGAATTATATCTAGAAAAAAAGAAAGAAAGAAAAGAAAGAAAGAAAGAAAGAAAAGAAAGAAAGAAAAGAAATAAAGAAAGAAAAGAAATAAAGAAAGAAAAGAAATTTCATCCCTAATCCCATACTTGTGAATGCTGATGATGTAAGTTTTTTCTATCACAAAAATTGATTGAAAAAATTAATAAAACTTGAGGAGAAAAAAAAAATGAATAACATCAGTGAACTGGGGACAGACAAAGTGAGTTATAGAGATGTAAGAACACATCTAAAAAACTGGATGAAAATAAAATATCAAAAAACGACGAATAGAACTCTGAACATTCAAATATTAACTTAGTTTCCCTGAAATTTCAATTAAGTCTTTTTTATCATCAACTGATCATTTTTAATTCCTTTCTTGAAGAATGAAAATCTCAGTTGAAAACGAGTCACTGAATCTCCCAAAAAATTTGGTCACCTCATCCTTAGCTAATGGCCCAACCTTCCACTGAATTTGAAATTCATCGAGAGATTTTGGAGATATCAGGTTGACAGACAGAGGCAATTGAATACTTATACATCTTTCAACTTCATCGGCTGAGGTAAATTGATGAATAAATTGACTTATTTCCGAAGATTGATGATCTGAGAATTACAATAAAAAGCAACAAACAGGTTTTGTAAGTCACTCAATTGAAATCATCTCATGACAATGTCTTCTACCAGCATGCCATGTTAGGGGTGATCAATTAAAAATTTTGAAAAAGGTGCATGTTTGGGAAAGGCTAGACTTTATGGTGTGTTCAATAGCCTGCCATAATAGTCATGAAAAATAATTTTTCATCCATTGTACAAAACTATGGCTTCGAAGTGTTTTATTTACTTCTCTTCAGCGTTGCCAATTTAGATATTTTATATCTAAATATAGGTTTATTAGATCTAAATCTAGATTTATGATTTTAGATAAAAGATGTGTAATCTGTGAATTTTTATTTATTTTTATTAGATAACAGGAGAACTGCTGATCCAAAAAAATTCAAACTCAATACTGTACTGTCTTGGGTGCTGTCTAATATATCCTGTGAATATCAACCTCATACAATGTCCAGTTGTCAATCACTGTGCATACCAAACAGACAGATTTCCTCAATTCTAGTAAGATTAAATCTCTAAAACATTATTCTTATCATTACAAGTATGAATCGTGCTTTGAAAATTAAATTTCTTAACCCTTTCAAGACTAATCAATAAAAGCGTAAAATGCCCGAATTAATACGTCTAGTAGACTTCTAAAAGAGATCTGTAGGACATAAATATTCGAGCAGTTATAGAAAACCTTGGGACATATACATCCCAGGAGTCTCAAAAGGGTCTTAATGCAAAAGATATACAAAAACACGAACTTCAAGAATAACAGGAAAAATGTAAAAAAATTTATTAACAGATAAAAATAAATTCTTTTGTTTTCAGCAGGAATCAGAGGAAGGGAAAAAAAAAAAAAAAAAAAAAAATCAATGAAAAAAAGGGGTTTTTTTTTTAGTTCTTTTAATTCCAATGTAGAATCAAGATCACAAAAAGTACAAAATTTCCAGGTTACACCATAATCAAAATTCAATTTAATTCAATGAAAGGATGAAATGTAGAATTCAGACCCCTTTAATTACATAAAAGAGGACTGAGAAGAAATAGTATCACATAATTTGAAAAAATATTAATCGAATCACTGTAGCCCCACAAATTGCCTGCCCGACCAACCAGCTAGCCAAGAGCTACCTGAGAGAGATGGATCAATGGGTTTATGAGTAGGGGTCAGAAGAAAAGCCCCAGAAAAAGGGGACGATATTAGTTTGAGTCCCAAAAATCTAGAGGATATTGGAGAAAAACGATGAATTCATGTTTCAAAGTAATTTATTTTACCCCCATATGACGTTGACCCTACTCTGAAAGTTGGTCGATCCTCATAAAAGGGGCCAAATTTTCATCATTGGGTGTAGAAAAAAAAAAAAAACAAAAAACAGTTATCCATCAAACCTTTGTCATAAGTCATGGAGGCCTGACTTGCTGAGACATATGGCCGGCATTGAAAATAGAGTAAAAAGTCAAGATTTCAACTTGAAGAATTTACTCGGAAAGCAGAAATGGCAACCCTTGAGCTTTGACATCCCTAAATAGACCACTCTCTACATCTCCTTCATGACTACAAGCTTTTCCCTTCTGTCTAGCAAGGCAACTGGTAAGTGACCAACCCATTTTTCTCTAGAGAAAGGATCACATTACCTCTGATACGAGACAAACTGACTAATTACCAACAGAGAATAAACACTTAGTTTTTATGAACAAGTGTTTTGGTTCCTGCTTTTTACAGTACCTGTTTTTCTCGCTTCGTTCGGTTTTTGTCACCTCCACACCTATTTCTAGCATAAATCCAACCACAGTACTGGAACTTTCTTCTTTGATTTTTACACAACATAAGGGAGGAAGGCCAGTTGGTGCGATGTGTTCCTGAGAGACCGTGCAATGTTGCGATACACCATCTAAAAACAATTTTTTTATTTGTTCAAAAAAGTGCTTTTTTGGATCTCTCTGGTCATTTTGAACCAACAATGCTTAAATCTTGTGCTGGTATTTTTTTGTTTTTGGCAATTCTAGATAAAAAATTCCATTTTTTTATGATAATTAATTCTGGTACACACACGGGCTATGATGATTCATTTACATGAAGTATGGATATTAAATCAAATTTTGGTTACGGACTTATCTGAAAATTTGTGCTTTTGACTTGAATCAGTTTTAGAGTCCACATTTGTTCAGTTTTGAATCGATTCTAGAGTCCACATTTGTCCAGTTTTTAACCAATTTTAGAGTACACATTTGTTCAGTTCCGAACCAATTTTAGAGTACACATTTGTTCAGTTCCGAACCAATTTTAGAGTACACATTTGTTCAGTTCCGAACCAATTTTAGAGTACACATTTGTTCAGTTCCGAACCAATTTTAGAGTACACATTTGTTCAGTTCCGAACCAATTTTAGAGTACACATTTGTTCAGTTCCGAACCAATTTTAGAGTACACATTTGTTCAGTTCCGAACCAATTTTAGAGTACACATTTGTTCAGTTCCGAACCAATTTTAGAGTACACATTTGTTCAGTTCCGAACCAATTTTAGAGTACACATTTGTTCAGTTCCGAACCAATTTTAGAGTACACATTTGTTCAGTTCCGAACCAATTTTAGAGTACACATTTGTTCAGTTCTGAACCAATTTTAGAGTACACATTTGTTCAGTTTTGTCAAGCAGAAGTGTCCATCATCATTGTATGGTGCACTCCTTATTAATATCAATTCCAGATCTGTTCTACATTTTTCACATATTGCCCATTTTGTTAGCAATCCTCCTCCTCCTCCTCTTCCTCCTCCTCCTCTTCTTCATCCTCCTCCTCTTCTTCCTCCTCCTCATGAGAAGAACATTCTGTTAAATTTTGGTAATTTGCAAAAAATAAGTCCATAGCAACAGGGAGGCGTTTCCCTTCATGTTCCTTTCGCAAACTATCAGAATTTGAGGGCTGCAAGGAATCGAAATTGTTGCCTGAGTTTGGAGGAACACTGCTTGAAGACCTTTGGTTCCGTTCATCGTACATCTGTTGCAGTTGGTAAGGCAGGGAATTACCCTTTGTCTTGCTCTCTAAACAATGATAAAAAGAATACAGTAAATATAGATCAGTTCAAACAGTTATTTTCTTAGAACAGCATTACTTGAACTAGTGAATGAATCACCCGAGGGTGAATTAAATTATTTTGGGTATGAATGAAAGTACAGGGGTTGATGAAGCGTGAAAGGTTTCAGGCTAAATTTACTCAGATATTTACATTTTTTTCTATTCTTAAAAAAGTAAATTTTGTTGTGACCATGTACAATAAGTGTGAATTAGATTTTTAGAAATAATGTTAAATTCTAAGACTGTTTTTAAATTTTAAAAATTCTAATGATTTTTTAGATTATCTTTTTGTCATTCTTAGCTTTCTTTATATATATTTCTAGGATGTTCAAAAAATATGCATAAAATCAAAATTTAAGAGATGAGTTACTTTAGGGAAATTTGATCAAACTTGGTTGAGATATTATCATAAAGATTTGAGGTTGAATGACACGAACATATTCATTTCTTTTATTTATGGGTGAATTTTTCTACTTGCTTTCAGGTTTCTCAGTCCATAACTTCAAGTGGAAGGGTCCATTGTTTATATAGAAAAAAAACTTTTCAGCTCATTTTATACCACTCAGTATATGTGTGACTGATAGAAATTTTGGTCATCGGCTGTCGAGCCATGAAACTGCAATGACTGAAATTTCAGCCATCTGTAGTTAATGGGTTAACCATAAATTTGATAAGTGTCCTTTCTAACAATCAAAACAGAAAATGAAGAATAGGACTTACCACACGTCTCATCCAGTTGGACATTAATTCTTTTAAGCTCTTCAAAGACCTAAGAAGAAAAAGAATAATGGTTACTTGATCATTTTTGATTGAGACAAATTTTTGTTTAAGACAAATTTTTCTCGTTTGGGGTTCAAGATAAAGAATCATTAATCAATAAGGAGCACTCGGAGAACACATACCACTGCTAACATCTTTGTAAGGGGAGGTATGGATCCACCCCCAAATTTTATCACTTTTTTTCATAGCCTATTGTGCAACCTTTCTCAAAATTTCATTGAAATTCATTGAGAACTTTTGAGATATTGTGTCGACAGACATGAACTTTTGGTGATATTAAATAGAGTGAACATAGGAGTATGATGTAGAAGCGGTAATTGCACACTGATCACCCCCTCCAATTTAATGTTTTCCCATAGCCTCTTAGCCTTACATAAAACTTAATGGAAATTAATTAAGATCTTGATTTTGATTCAATTTTGAGATATGTGGACAGTCATGTGCATATACATAAATATACAAAAAAAAAAAAAAAAAAAAAAATGGAAAAATATTTATCAATCAAAAATGAATTCCTGGATCCACCTCAAAATTTGAGAACTTTATCCATACTCCATAGCCCTCCTTCCTATGGAATTTCATTGAAATTCATTGAGAACTTTGAGAGATAACCATGTGGACGGGAAAAAACACAACCGAATACATATACTGCTCTTCATTCATTGGCAGAGGTAACTATTTGAGATTTATTGAACCAAAAACATCAAAACTCTATTCTCTCTGTATTTGTAAGGGAGAGATGTCACACCGTCTGTTTCTGTTTGTGAGGGAGAGGTATCACACCATCTCTCTCTCTTTTTGCGAGCGAGAGCTGTCACACCATCTCTCTCTCTTTTTTTGAGCGGGAGGTGTCACACCATCTCTCTCTCTATTTAGTCAGCGAGAGGTGTCACAGCATCTCTCTCTCTCTATTTAGTCAGCGAGAGGTGTCACAGCATCTCTCTCTCTCTATTTAGTCAGCGAGAGGTGTCACACCATCTCTCTCTCTTCTTGTGAGCGAGAGCTTTCACACCATCTCTCTCTATTTGTGAGCGAGAGGTGTCATACCATCTGTCGGTCACACAATAGAAATCACCTAAACAGGGACTTTCCCTCCCATTCAATAATTCAAAGGTGAAGCTAAACTTCTTTTCCTTTTTGAGAGATAAGAAGTGAAGGTAAACTTTTCCCTTTCAAGTAGTCAAGAGTGATAGGAAACTTATTTTTGATTTAGAAATAATTTTGTTTTTTGTTCTTATTTTACAAGTGTGCAAGCTTTAGACCTTTGGTTTTAACTCCTTAAATATTCAACCTGGCATAGACAGGTACTTCAGCTAGTTGGCAATATCTAGGGTTACATAAAAAGCTACGACTTAGTAAAAGCTACTCGTTAGTAAAATAATCTATAAATAATATCTATATTGCACGGGTGACTGGATAACAATAAGAGAAAGGATAAAAGATATCAGAAGAATGGATAATGATCAGAAAGTATACACAAACCAGTAGAATAATGGTACAATACTTACAGACAACATGCATGGCCGATCTTTTCTCTTAGAACGAGTACATTCGGTTGCTAACAGGTACAAGTCTACGTCGATAGGCTCAGGACATGGTCCTGCCTTTGGGTCAATAATTCCTTTGAGTCTATCAAGTACATCAGCGTTGATGTCTCTATTGTGGCTGAGATTTTCATCAGGGGACTCCAACATTAGATCAATATACTCCATCTGAAAATATAAAGAAAAGATATAAAGGACTGCAAAACTGAAGAAGGATTTATGTCAGTGGTCCCCACACCCTTTTTTGCCATACTTTTGAACGCCATTCCCCACTTCTACAGAGCGTCATCCATGCTTTAGGGTTACAGCTGTGATATGGGAGACAGTTGTGAATCTCAAGAAGAGGTTTTGTTATAGCCTCACTAAGACACATGTTGTAAATCATAAACAAATATGTCTTCATATCATTTATTGAATCAATGACGATGATAAATATGTGGTTACTACCATCCTCCATTTTAGAATGTTCAGGGGGAGTAACTCGTATTGACTATTAACAGAGTATAATATGCTATTGTCTAAGGTGCATTTCAGATAATGTGCATATGATTTGGATATATTCTGACAGTTTCAATCTTCCAATCAGTGGTCCCCAAATCCAACCCTTAAAACAATAAAGTACACAAAAACTTGTGAGTTTGCTTACTTACTCCCCTGTCAAACAAGAACAAAAATGACCGAGTCAGCTCTTACATTATGATGGTTTCACATCCATTATAATTCTTTTTCTTTCTTCTCTTCTCTGTCCTAACCGTCCATAGTAGAAATTTTTTTTCAAATTCGGCTTAGTGGCTGAAATAGTTGCATTCAGAGTAAAGTTTGACCCTGAAGCAGCCAGTCATGTTAGATATTAAAATGGGAGATTTTGAGAACAAGGTTAGCATCAGTGTTAAACCTGATCAACACTGAAATAAGTGATCAGTTACGAACACCAGGTAGTTTGGGCCTTGTGCCAGATTAAGCAAAGCTTAGTAAATAAAAAGACTAGAAGAGTATTGAACTTGGTCAGTACTTAGATAAGAAGCGTGTGATCTTGAACTTAGGGTACTATTCTAAACCCCTTTTTCTTACGATGGATTCATCCTGATAGCCGCTACTTGACTCCTATGAATATATTTCTTTCACTTGTCAGGCAGACAAACTAAAACCAACATATGTGTACTTTTACTCCATTAAAGCCTTAGAAAAGGTAACTATTCTTGCATTACGCAGAGATGAGCAGAGTGTTGAGCCTGATCAGTATTTAAATGAGTGATCGCCTGGGAACACCAGGTACTGCAAGTATCTTGTAACCTTGTGCTTAGTAAATGTAGAGGGGAGGAGTGTCAAGCCCAATCAGTACTTTGATGACCATCATTTACCAGTATGAACAGTTTTTGACCTTATTCCAGGCAAAATAAAGTTTTGTATACAAAGAGACGGACAGAGTTTGGAATTTGATTATATACTTTAATGGCCCACAGCTTAGGAACATCAGGCATGTAAGCAGTGTATTAAAGCAGGTCAGGGCTCAGATGAGTTACCATTTATGAACTACAGGCACTGTAAGCAGCTTTTGGCTTTCTGGGAGCCTAAGCTAAGCTTTGTAAATAAAAAAAACAAGTTTAGCCTTGTTGAAAAATGAAGGAAAAAGGTGGGTAAAAAGAGAAACAAAGTCAAGTGGATGCCTCAAAAACTTTCTCTGAAAGGTTCATCGGAAATGAATGTTGAAGGTTTTTATCCTAGGCATCATAAAGTTACCTTGCTAGCACAATATGATATACTTACCAAAAATCTTTTAGGTAAACGCTTTTCATCATAAGCTTTCTGGCCGGTCAGAATCTCATGTAGCACCTTGATAGAGAAAATGTGTGAGAAAATATATATATATATATATATAATAATAATGTTACAATATTTTATATGTTGAAGTTTTCAACAAATAATGAAATGAAACCAAGATTATGAAAATTGGTCAACAAACAAGGAAGATACAGCGATTTCAGTGCCTTCAGAAATAAGGAGCATCATCCTATAGTTTTATGATTAAATAAACACAAAATCTGTGATCTCAACTAACTGGAAAATACAAATAAATAGCCATCACTTTCTTATTTCTCATCCTAATTAAATGAAATTTAGAATATAATGAGATTATGGCATGCCTAAGACAATACATAGTCCATGACACAAATCTAACCAACCACTCAGTAATTAATTACTTAATTAGTCGATTAAATGCACCTCATCAGTTCAACTACAACAATTTTGGAGATCTAAAATATATATCAGCTTGGTATTTCATTATCATAAACCTTAACTGCTTTCCAGATAAAACAATGACTTGAACCTCCATTTCAGTCTTGTTAACCTCGATGGCTGTGAACAAGTTTTGGAGCACATTGGATTTGACATTGCTTGAACATACATCTGTGCATGGAAACAAAGTCGTGCATTTTGTGACATTCTTACATACAATAGCCTTATTCTAATGGTAATGCTTGCATTTATTCCTGACCAATGACAATCCCTTCTTGATTTTCAATGCATAGTTTACAGATTGAGTGCTAAAACCTGGTAAAAAAAATGGTGTTTCATGGGAATTCCAAAAGCGATCAAGAATATTTTGTACACAGCAAATTATGGTAATAATGTTAATTCAAAATTAGAATGAACCCAATCTGCAAACTCCAAAATATTAATATCAAAAACAGTCGAATTATTAGAAGAATGTATATATATATATATATATATATATATATATATATAATCTGAACTATAGAGAGTGAGACAGACTCGGGAGTAAAGTGCATGGAAGTTTGATTTATTTATTTGTAAATGTTTTCATTGATGGTCTAGACGTGTTTCGTGAGGTATTCCCATCTTCAGTAGTGTGTGCTGTATGTGTGTGTGTGTACTTTTAGAGGTTATAAGTTTGATGTAGAACATGAGTCCACCATCAGGAGCTTTGCTTTGTGAGCAAAAAATGGTATCCCATCTGCTAGGGGCATCCTGTTGTATGAGAGAAAATTCAGCCAGTGATGAAGTCTGTGGTTTAGCAGCAGCAGTGAGTCTTAAAGAGGAAAGGGTAGGAGGGAAGTGCTGTGGTGTTAGATTGTGTGGGTAGGTTAGGGATAGTGTAAATGGAGGGGTGATGAGGTTAAGGAACTACATAGGTTTTAACCTTACAGGTCATCGAAAATATGTTGGCACTGATTGGTACAAGTGAGATGACTGACTAAGGTAGAGGTCGCTATGGGTCTGAGTGACTTTGAAGTTCCCAGTATTGGATATATCGGGGGGGGGGGGTAGATGTTGATGTGAGGTTATTGTTAGTAGGAGGTTTATGATTTAGTTGTTAAGTTAGGGGAGTTAGTTTTGAGTTTGTTGATCCACACATCCTCATGTCTTTCTAGAATTTCATTTATGTCCATGGGAGTATTTTTTTCTATTTTTCCAATGATTGTAAAGCTAGTGTCCATGGCAAAATTGTGGTAGGGTGGGCAAAAGTGTAGTTTTACGGGAAGTGGGTTGCGATTGTTTTGTGACTTAATCCTGTGTCAGTAATTGTTGAGTCTGATATCAGATTGCCACTCGGACTTGCCTATGTATTGTCAGTTACATCTATTGCACTCTAGAAGGTATATAATGTTTTTACTAAGGCAAAGGTACATGTGGTAACTCTCTTTGGTGGAAGAGCATGTGAAGGTGTTGGTGTATTTGAGGTGATTGCAACATAGACTATTTCTTTTGTTGTATGGATTACAGAATTTAGTGGTTCTATGGATATTGTTGTATGAGACTTTACTCTTTATAATATTGTTGCAGCTAATCATGTCTTATATATATATATATATATATATATATATATATATATATATATATATATATATATATATATGATAAATTTAATAGAAAATATGGAAACACAGAAGTTTGGTAACTAGATTGAATTTATTTCTGTGACATGTTCCAGGATACTGTTCACTCTCGTTGTCAAATGGGGAAAAATGATAAAATTTGTGAATAACAATGTTTGGAAAGGGGAGGGAGGAGTGGCAAGATTATTGTATTTCTAAATTAGCTATCTTCATTGGTGAAAAAGTAGATGTCTTTGTGTCAAAGCTGAAATTATTTGCGTACAAGTGAAATTGACATAGTTCTTGTGTGTATAGGTAGTTTAGTCCAGTGACTGTTATTGAGAAAGATGTATAAATGTATGCAATGTGTGTAAGTGTACATTGTTGAGTGGGAGGTGGGGTCTGCATTGTTATATTCTGTGAATATGGATGTGGGTGATCCAAGATTTCATAATAATTTAGGTAGTGGATTTTTCAAGATGTGTTGGTTTTATATATGATTTTTGTACTAAGCTGGTAATTTGGTATATATATATATATATATTATTTATATATATATATATATATATATATATATATATAATTGTGTCATAGACAGCTGTTTCGTGGTATTACAACTCTTCAGTGTGGCTATAGACAATCCAGGATCCCTTCCAGTATCGCTCGGTAGGGTCGAAACCTTCACTTCAGACCAAGAGGTAGACGCTCTACTCCTACCCCATGCGGAACAGGATGGTCAGTAGGACTAAATTAAGCAATATATTTACTTACTCATAATTCCCCCATCTACCAGAGTGCTCCATTCAAGAGTTGGAAGAACACTGCTATAGTAACTTATAATAGACGAGTGCCCTACCTAAGAGTGCTCAACCCAGAAGAAGGGAGTGTTAATTATAATGATAATAATATATATGTTATTGTTGAAAACAATGGAAAAGACTAACATGGCATAATAAAATTGTACTCACAACACCAAAGCTGTAGACATCGCCTGCAAGATACTGCCTTCCACTGGATCGAGGAAATTCCGGAGGCATATAGGCAACAGTTCCAAATAAGCTGCCGGTCATGTTGTTCGATACATGAGTTAAGATTCCCGTGTCTGTTCCTTTTGTAGCAAACATAGCCAGACCAAAGTCTCCTATTTTGGCTTCTTTGTGTTTATCAATGAGGATGTTGGAACTGGAAGAAAGGAAAAGAAATATGAAAAAGTTTCCAAATTCCCAAAGTACTGGGTGGGGCCATAGGATCGGAAATAGACACAGGTCAGATGGGATACATAGGCCACATTCAAAACTGCTCATTAAGCATTTTTCTGATCAGTACTAAATACATACAATTTATCTATAGGTATATACATATAGCGTATATGATGTATTTACAAGTAAAAGAACAGAATGAAAGAACTAGAACAATTCATAAACCCTGGAATAGGCCCCCTCAAAACTGTACGCCCATGCCAACTGGCCCATCTTGCAGCCCCTCTACCCAGGCTCGAGTGGCCAAAAAAGCGTTTGGTGCCACCTTTCAGGCAATTTCATAATTCCATTCTTTCAGAATGTTTCATAATTTTTCAGCAAAGAACTGTCCCAGATGCCTTTTACAGTCTTGCAAGGAATTGAATTCCTTTCATTAAGAGAATTCTATGGACTGTAATAATTGGTATCAAGAGGTGCAATGACTAGCAAATATGACGGATAAATGAAAAATTCCGAGCAAGCTTTAACAATTTTTGCCTGGTCACCGAAGAAATACACAAGCGTTATCATTAAAGAATATTCTGCCCTCCTCCCCCTTCAACTCAGTGGTTCCCAACCTGGGAGGAATTCACCCCTGGAGAAATTTTAAAATCCTAGAGGTAGAATTTTATTCCATCTCAAAATGTACGTAAATGAGCCTTGGATGTTAGTTTGAATTGTCACAACCATGACTGACCTATTTTTCATAATGGTATTGGCTGAATGGTATACATCAATAACAGTTCAGCAGGAAATGAGAGGGGAGTAATAAAAAATGGGATAATCATGTTGCCATAGAGACTACTTTCTCATGGTAAGAAAAATACAACAACAAATGCTTATTGAAAAAGGAATTGTATTGCATTGCAATTGTACAGTCACAGATTTTTAGATCATTTTCTTCATGGTGTGTCGCTAGTATGAATCTTCAGTACGAGGAGGTGGAAAACGACACTGAAAATTTTGATCGGGAGTGGGGGTGGGTGGATTAGGAATTGACCGAAAAAGGTTGAGAACCACTGCAATTCCGGATGCTCTTTGTTGAGTGCCGCCTTCAATTGGTCTAACCAGGGGCAGTGCTGGTCTCAAATGAATAGTTTAGTTCTCTGGCGGGAACTCATAGAGAACTCCTTTCCAATCCTATCATATACACAACATCACCTTCTCTGGATGAAAACCAGTCTTTGGTACATTAAGTGGTGGTTTATTTCACTTTCTCCACAATATCTTGCAATGCACATTGTTGTAAAGTATTCACTTTCCATTGCCCATTACAATGCATCTGAAAAACAGATTGTTTTCATTATGTTTAAGCAGCGAATCACACCCTGATATTCAGTCCAGTAGGTTTTTACACTTGACTTATATGGAGGCTACACATCAAAGCTATTAACATAACCAAGCTGATGCAAAGGATTTGCACTGCTTGATTCAGATATTTAGAGTATTTTGCATTCAAACTGCATTTTCATTTCCCCTGAGATTGAAAAAGCATAAAATGCCAAAGATTCATTTTTGAATCTTAGAATCATGAAACAAAAATGTCGGTTTTGGCAATTCTTTTTTAAATTCAAGCTGATATATCAGCCGTCAAAATAATACGTGTTTTGAGATAGCACAGTTAAAGTATTGCTGCACAAATCAGTGTAACTAAGCATAATCTGAAAATTTTTTTTAAATTTTAAAAATTGAATTATGAGACCTTGATCATTATGGTTTTCAAACAGTACAGAAAATTCTGGAATAAATCAACAGTACTGATCAAGGCATATCAGTACAATGGAAAATGATCTTTTTGAATGAACATAGTCAAAATTTACCTTCCCAATACCATGTCAACAAAAACAGAACAAACTTTTTTCATCATCATCATCAGTCTTAACGTCCGTCGTTGGACATAGACCTTCCCTAGGATTTGCCACAATTCTCTATCATGGGCATTGCGGAGCCAGTATTTCCTGAATCTGTCTAGTCCATCTCTCCATCTTGTGTTCTGTCGGCCTCGGTTTCTTATGTGATCACTGGAGATCCATGTTGTAAGACGTGATGTCCATCAGTTGTCTTTCATTCTTGCAACATGGCCTGCCCATTGCCATTTGAGTTTTTTAATAGTTTCCATGATGTCACAAACACCCGTTTTCTTCCTCATATACTGTGCTGTCTTGTGATCTCTCTATGTAAGGTTGAACAGGATCCTCTCATGCGCACGTTGCATACTTCTCAGTTTGTAGGTCTGTCTCTTGGTTAGGTTCCATGTTTCAGCTCCACAAGTTAATATCGGGAGAATGCATTAGTTGTATACTCTTCTTTTTAGGATTATTGGGATCATCTGGTTCTTGAAAGTTGAGCTTGCTCCGCCAAAGGCTTGCCTTTGGCAACCCAATATAAATAGAAAAGAACCTATTTAAAAATTGTTTGAAATTCATTTTCCATGCTAGTTTGATCAAAATCAAGATGATAAAATGGATAAAGTTAGCATTTTTTTGCTGTTGTTCAAGTTGATCTCTTGTGAAATCATTTTATTCTCACCTTTTGACATCACCATGAATGACAGGAACCTTTTGTGTGTGGAGGTATTGCAGACCACAGGCTGCTCCTTGGGCAATTGTTAGACGCTCACTCCAACTGAGCGGGGGATTGTTTTTCTAGGAGAAGAAATAGAAAAGGCAATTATCAAGACAGAAATACTTATCCCTTTAAATTTACAGCAGGAAAAAAAAGGTCAGAAATATTCAATCATGGATGCTGCAAACTTTTAAATAACTTCATTAACTCTAACAAAGCATCTAATATGGAAAATCCTGAATTTGATTCAAGGATTGAAACAAAACTTAAAATGTCTTAAAAGTTTTGTATCAGGGATGCTTATTACAAATCCCCCTAGCATATCTAAAATCAATTATAATTCTAAGTAAAAGACCCTCACTTAGTCAGCAGTGTATTTTTCTTTTAAAAAAGAAAAATTAGAGAAATACAGAGAGAGAGAGAGAGAAGACCCATCTTTCTATACAGATTGTACATCTGGAGAAAGGATCAGTTAAAATATTGATGTAAAAATAAAATTAAAAAAATGAGATCAATAAAGTCTGAATAAATCTTGGAATGGTAATGACATTGCAAAATTACAGAAGGCATCATTCTTATGGATTGTACACCCGAAGAAGGCTGTAGAATGGGTCAACCAAAATGTGTTAGCAACAAAAAGAATAAATTTAACCATCAGAATGAAATAACAAATTTGGGAATGATAATGACTCATCTCAAAAGTACAAAAGCTATCTTCGATATAGATTGAACATCTAGAGAAGTCTGCAGATTTGATTGGCCATATTGTTGTGGTAAGAACAAAATCAACAAATGAGATATAGTTTGAAAAAATCTTTTGAATTATAATTCATTTCAAAATTATGGAATCTATCCCCAACAAGGCTGCCAAGAGAAATTTTATAAGGCAGTTCAGAACTGTTTTTAGGGGCCTCCCTATACACACTGCACAAACACTCTCTCCCATTAGACATCCTACTTTCATCAACTATAACCCTTTTAGCACACCATCCTACCCCCCTTTTTCAACGAGATCAAAGTGTAGTATCTGTTCCACGGCAGAGCCCGAGGCGCAATTACTGACACTTGCCTATTGAATGGGCAGGAGATTGGGTGTTGTGGATGGTGTCAAGACCGAATGCACCAGTGCAGTGCATCAGCCAATGAGGTTTTACTGAGACTGCCACTGCTGCGTGCATTGGAGGCCTTTGGAATCGTCCTTGGGCTCTCCTATTATTACTTGGCCCAGCAGCGGGGGGGGGGGGGGCTGGTTTCCCCGGAGCAGCACTGCTCCATTGCATTTAAAGGAGCAGGTCCCCTCGTGGCAGAGGTTGCTTTGGTTGCAAAGCAAACCGTAGCTGCGTCGGCTGGAGCCATTTTTTGACGGATGGTTTACTATTCTTCCCACGTTAAGCTCGACCTTGTGTCATATTTTGCTGCAGTGGGACAGCGAATAACCCCCCCCCTTTAGCACACCATACTTTATTCATTCACCAGTAAATAATAGTCAACCTACTTTATTAATGGACACTCTTGGGCCTTCCATGGCCCTCCAAGCTTTGATATGATCCAAAGCTGCAGGGTTAGGGTTAGGCCCTTATCCTCGATAGTTGTTATCGTCTTCTTTAAAGAAAAGAGGTTCTACTCACTGCACACGCAAGACAATCTTCCAAAGAGCCATTTTCCATGTATTCATAAACAAAGCAGGTTTCATCAGGATCCAAAGAATAACCATACAAGTTGACAACATTTGGATGTCGGTACCTGCAAGAATAGATTTGATCATGAGAGATTGAAATTGAATCTAATGAGAAATATTCTCTAGATTAATCATGGAATCAGTGATTACAAAAATAGTCTGATGATTGAAGCATCAAAAGCATAAAGTTTAATAATCAAGAATATTTAGTAGGATGATTTCATATCATTAACAACCATAAATTACAAATTCAGTCCTACACTTGCGTTGAAAAAAAAAAAAAAAATTCTTATTAGCAAAAGTAACAAATGCATAGAATAGCCAGATTAAAGAGAATCTCATCTGAGAATATCAATATTTTAAAAATTATCTTCAATGTGATACGAGTCATACCAAATTCAAGTTTCCTTATTAGCTTAATTGCATCCCAATCAAACTCAAAATGGCTTAATGACACAATTAACTGTCAAGAAAAGCCTATTTCAAGTACACTATTACATGATCAAAGACTTTTAGTGGAATTGTAGAAATAAGTTTTCTGGACAACTCAGGGTTGGCTGTAGAGGTGTGCCGTCATTTTGGAGGAATATACTGACAGTATGGCTGACCTGTGTAGGTTGAGGCTCAGAACCTAGACACTCCACAGTACCCAGATGCCTGACTCAGCCAAGGAGCCAACTTGAAATTAATATCACTAGAAACAGTACTATTTTATTCTATTTCAGACTGTTAACATAGAAATCTGGAATTAAATCATCTATTGTGTCTCTGTAGTTGTCTACTCAAGTCAATATTTTTCTGTAACAGAGTTCATCAAAACAATTTCTTCTGCTCTCAAATTGACTATGGAACACTGGCAACTAAATACTGCGGAGCATTATTTTGCCAAAGTTTAAAAGGGAAGAAATTAACCATGAAAAACGACTCGAAATGAAACTTACTTTAATTGGATCATTAGTTCATCCAATGAATTTTTCTTAAGATTGCTTATAGCGTCATTCACCTCGGAGTAAGTCTGGATTTAAAAAAAATAAATGGTAACATTAGAAAATATAGATATGAATCAGGGCTACTTTTGTAACAAAAAGGTTGTCTGACAAAAAAAGTTCAGAAGAAAAAAGAAAAAATTTCATTAAAAATCATATACTATATAGGGGGGCGCTACAGTAGAGTGCTGGCACCAATGAGCATTGGACCATGTGTGTCCAGAGCTTTTAAAGGGGTCATAGGAGCAAGTGATGTTTTTTTTATACCTAGCTAAAAGAAGGGTTTAGTATCTAATTCCTATCTAAAAGTATAGGGGGCACTACAACACATAGCAATTCAGTTATGAAGGACAACGTTTCAATAAATCAAATCTGGAAAAGTTGAACTGGTGTTAATCATTATCGTGACTATCCCTCTAGGTCCAGATGGTCTTCTACATTCAACTGATCTCTCTTTGGACACTCAGGTGCCTTATGATTCCAATCTTGGCCCTGAAAGTTCTCCCATATTCAGGACAGGTAATTCCAGAGGGCAGATCGAAATTTGGTTGAAGCTGCCCCTCTACTAAATTTGTGCATGTCGCTGTCAAAAATTACTGATCATTCTTAGATGATGGTTCACCAAAGTTTTGTATTCTCGGCATTGGTTTCTCAGTGGTCAGGTTGCCTGTACATAAACAAAGCTAATGCCAGACCCTCTTTGTTTATCCCACAACAACGCTACCTATGCCCGACCAACAAGGGCTAGATCCCATTAGTATATACCACACCAGCCAAGGCCAGGCCCTCTCTCTTCATGCCACACCAGCTATGACCAGACCCTCTCTGCAGTTCTTTTTTTATCAAACATTAACTGAAATATAGTATCTATATCTATAGTATCTCAAGCATTGAGCAACAGTTACTCCGAATGTGGATTTGAATCGTCGACTACTGTACACGGAGGCACCATGGCCCTACAAATGGCCCAACCAACTACCAAAGTGGCCTACAGGTTCTTCTCTTTGAGTGTGTGTCTCTGGGCATTCCTGGTCACATTTTGGGGGCTACAAACTTCAAAATTTGCATGACAATACCACTACGCACAATCTGAAATTCTCTTTAAAAAAAAGTGCTTTTTGGGTTATTTTGGACTAATAATGCCCAAATCTTGTGCTGGTATTTTTTTTTTTTTTAGATAATTTCTGATAGAGGATCTATTTTTTGAGATAATTTTAGATAAATTTTTTAGATTATTAGTTCTAGTACATGCACAGGCTATGGTGATTCATTTATGTAAGGTAGTATTTCCTTAGATTTTATGGAAGGTTTCAACCAGAGTAGAATTAAAATCCTGCTAGAGTGAACAAAAAGTAGAATCAATTAAAAAGAATATTTTTAAAGATATTATCCACATTTAAAATTTCATATTTTCCAAAACTCAAAAGAAAAATGATATGGTGAGAAAGGAGAAAAAAATGAGAAAAGAGATAAAGGGAAGGAAGAAGAAAAAAAAAGAGAAAAATGAAAAAAAAAAAAAAAAAAAAAAAAAAAAGAAAAGAAGTCACAAACCTTGGTCAACTTTTTGATGGCACAATCTGTCTCCTTCAACCTTCCATAATAAACACTTCCAAAAGCCCCAGTGCCAAGAATATTATCATCGGAGAATCCATTGGTCGCACAAGATATTTCTTTGTATGTAAAGAGACAGCCAAGTTCCAGAAAAGGGATTAGGGAGCTGATATTTTTAGATTGAGGCGGGGCTTTCGCTACCATTGTTGCTTCTTCAGGGTCTACTTTAGGAACGCAGCCAATGTCTTTGTGGTTTGTTACTTTATTGACACTAATCGAATCATTCTGATTATGTCCTTTGAAGTCCACTTTGGGAAGCCGTTCAATTTCTTTATGGTCTGTCACAGTGTTCATATTGATAGAATCGTTCCGATTATGTCCGTCTGTGTTTAAAGGCTTGTGGAAAAGAGGCTGATTAGTGGGTGCAGGTAAGTGAGGATGGTTTTTTGGCTGTAAGAGATTCCGCTCACTTGGACGAGGTAGACCTAATAAAAATAGGAGACATGGCGTTTGTCATCAAATCTAAAAATAAGGTTTCAACACATAATCCAACTTTATAATGTGGGTGTTAGGGTCCAAGAAAAACAACCGTTTTATAATTCAACAGCAGATAACCAAAGGCAATTACAGGTACCAAACTAGTTCACTGTTGATCGAGGATATTGTTTTCATTCCAAAATAAGAGAAATTACCAGTAAAATACTATATGATTATATGTTAATTGATTGCAAGTAGAAGAAATTCAATATTTTAGTCATGATAAGTAAGTCTTCTAAGATGATACTCTGTTTTTATACATGGTTTTCTGGACTAGTAGCCAATAATATAGGCAAAAATGTTAGGGTCCACTACCCATTGGGGTAACGCAGTACTGGCGCTATGAGGCTTGCGCTGAGGCACAAATAATCAGGATGAGTGATAAGGTAGTGCGGAGATCTTAAACAGAGGTTGCTGTCCTTGATCAAGAGGACGCAAACCAAAAAACAAACAAACTTACTGCTCCATTGCCTGCAGGTACTATGCATAGAAGACTGATGCAGGAGAGGCAACTCGGGATTCTTGAATGATTTGAGCCGCTCTGATTAATCTATTTCGGTTAGTGTTGGATAACATAACAAAATTTTAGCATACGCATTAGGAAGACAAATTTTGTCATTATGAGGCGCGAAATCACTTTATCACTCTCTGGAACCCACCTACCTTATATCGCAAACCATGCAATAGCCTACCTAGTCATATCAAGAGACTCCTGAAATACACTGTGTATGTAACCCCTGATATTACAGGTAAGATTTATCAAACCACTACATCAAAACTTTCACTCACTCTAAAGAGGATTATTGAAAATTCAAACAGAACCCGCTCTAGAAGTGTATTGATCATTCATTCTCTACTTGCCATTGTTTATTACAAACAGTCAACATAGGTTTCTCTCGGTTTTTAAGTTAGTCAGGCTGGCTGACGATATATATGTATCACGTGTACACCAATCTTGTTGCAGGGCTGAAAATTTAAACATTTATGTCAACAGGAAACTTTTTTGTTTGTTTTTAAAATTTCCTTTAAATAGGTTTTTAGTGGAGGGTTCAGATGGTAATGTAAATTTATGTTAAATTAGTTCTGTTTGTGCCGCTTATTTTTTGAAAATTCAGACTTTTTAGTGACTACCACCCAACAAAAAGTGAGAGAAGTAATTTATTCATTGATCACCCCTAATACAGCATGCTGCTAAAGACATTCATTATATAATGGTTTCTATTGAGTGGCTCACTATGGAATCTTAGTCCAGAAATCCAGGTCAGCTCTGGTTCCAAACTTGCCATATGAATAATCCAGAATAGTAATTGACTTAATTATCATATTGGTGTTGCAGAGTGTAGAGAAAGCACTTACTATTTGGATTTATTTGCTGGAGGCTTTCGCATGTTGATGCCAAATTCTCTTTCGAAGATGAATAGGAAGATCCTTGATTAGAAAAATCGTTGGGTCGTTGTTCTCTGATTGGCAGGTTATTAGACTTTACTGTAGAAGAAAAAGGATGCAGATCTAAGAAATGGAATGACACAGACTGCGGATAATAAAAAGCAGAACAAAGGGAAATCAATGTTAAGTAGAAAACTTTGTCCGATTCTGTTGAGCTGCCGAAGAAAGCGACCTTGTGTATGTGGCTGAAAGTTGGACACAAACAATGAGTATGGACAATCGGCTTGGAGGAAATTATGGGAGATATATATACCGCACGTAAATTGATCACCCTAGCCCACTTGTAAACCAGAACTTATCTGAAAATATCTATAAAAACAAAAAAATGAATAAAATAAAATAGGTCTTTGTTGGTCCAACATGATCAGAGACACTAAAAAGAATGGCTAAAAAATAGCTAAAATTGCCAAAAAGTAGTAGTAAATGATGGATTTTTACACTGTTAGAACATCATAGTGTCACCCAGGGTAGGCACCACCACCCCAGACACCAGTGTGCAGGAGGGAAATTGGTCCGAGTAAAAGTTGCAATAAAAGCAACTAATGAAAATTTTAGATAATGATGATTCATAATTCTTCACTTAACAAAAGAAATTCAAGAAAAATTTGAAAAAAAAAATAATTAGGCAGTTTGATAAAAGGATTGGAAGGGAGAGGAAAGAGAAGAGAAAGTTAGGTAGTTTGATAAAGGGGTTGGAAAGGAGAGGAGAGAGAAGAGAAAGTTAGGTAGTTTGATAAAGGGGTTGGAAAGGAGAGGAGAGAGAAAGAGCACCATCTAAAAATGGTTTTGTTCTCCCAAAAATGCTTTTAGGGGTCTCTAGTCACTTTGGGACCAACAATACCCAAATCTTATGCAGGTTTTTTTTTTAGATAATTAGTTCTGGTACATGCGCTGGCTATGGTGATTCATTTATGCAAGGTGCTGATATATATGATGAAGACTCATAAAGAAAGCATATAGAGAGAAAACAGTCTGCAATTATGATTATTCATACACGTAGAATTCTTATTGATAAGTAGTATCCAGGTTAAAATACAAATGCTTGGTCATTTGATGACTATAACCAAGTTGGGTACTCTCACTACTATAGTAACATTACCTCCTTCTACTATTGAACAACATTCTTGGTTTTTTTGCAAAAGTCATATCGTGAGAGAAAACCACATCCTGGAAGCCATTATAAACAGGAGAGAGAGTGAGCAACACATATGTGAACTGGAGTTATGGTTGAAGTAATCAGAAGTTCTTTACTACTGTGTGTGACCAGAGAACAACAAAGGCTCATTTAAATGTAACAATTGTCAAGTCAAGATCACACCGATATAATAAAGATGACAAGGAGACAAACAGATATAACAAACTGTCACGGAAATACAAGTTGATTTTAAAAAATTAAAAAAAACTGCTTACAAAATTGTTCGATGATAGCCGCCTCTGCAATTCTTTCAATCTTCAGCAAGACATGATATAAATCCAACACAGTACTATCTTGATAACCCCATACTGTGATGAGCTCCTTGGTGGGGCTATCAGTCCTTCCCTGGTTAAACTCAAAACGCAACTTTTGCCGTTCTGCCCAGGTGCAACCAATTTCAGATCCTGTCAAAGAAAAAAAAATGAATTCTCAATGAGAAAAATGAATGCTCACACAAAGGTTACTTTTGACAGTCTCCATTCATTGTCGAATCATTTTCTATCCTTAGTCAAAAGTTGATAAAAATTGGAATTACCCATGCCATAAATTATAATTTCCATACATAAAAAAATCAATTATCAATACCTATTATCAAATTTTAAAGCTTTTAACTAAAAAACAATCCATCTCAATGTGAAAGCAATGATTCTATGACATTTTCAATTAACAATCATACGCCCTAAATGGAAATCTTATATATCTTTCCTTATTGATGACTGAGATTTTTTGATGAAAAATCACTCAGAAACTAGTGGCTGGTTAAACTGGGAATTACTTTATTCTCCAAGTTACAGCATCTTGAATCACTCACCAAAATTTCACTACAATGTGCAGTTTTTGCCATGTTGTAATAGCAAACACATAAGATACAGAAAATGGATGAATATAATACATGTCCCTTTTATAACACAGATTTTGGAATCCAAGAAGCCAATCATATTACAACCAAGCTGTGATAGAATTTAGCCATTTTGGAGCTAGACTGATATTTTTGGGTCGGTTATCCACCCATGTTATAACACAAACCGTGCTATAACAGGGAACAGGAGTTACAGAGCATTCAGCTGGTGAAGGGGTTGATTCTAATTTTATGTTAATATGAATATGATATTCGTATTTATGGCTATGAGCTGACATCCAAGGTCAGGTTTTTTTTACATTTCATATGAACTCAGGCCTTAAGCATCTATGATATTCAATACTTTTAATTGAAATCAATTACTGTTTAATTTATAGTTCATCAATTACAAACTTGATTGTTCTCTTCTGTTTTCCATGATTTTAAAAGATTTTGTTCATTATACACAATATTTTGTTATAATTATAGGTGTACTGCATGCGTGCACCCACATACACGTGTACATACAATCTTTTTGTAGGCTAATTGAATTTTATGAGGGAGAATGCAGGTTACATGCACATTTGTTAAAGTAGCATAGAAGAGTTCACATAGTACACAAGCTTACTCAATAGTAAATCACTGCCGACCGAGTAACCCCTTGTGTGATCATTGCATTCACGATAATTAAGCATCAATTCTTCTCGTGCAGAATCCCTAGAGTCTAGATTCTGACTTTTTGTCATTGAAAGGTAGATTTCAGACCTTTGACAACGTGATAAGGTATATGATCGCAAATCCATACAAGTACTTTGCCGACTGTTTTGAAGCGTAGAACAGACGCTTGACAACTATAATTGGGTTGGGTGCTCTAAATACTACAGTGACATCACCTCCTACCACTATTTAGTTGCATTTCAAGTTTTGGTTCAATGCAAAAGTCATATTGTGAGAGAGCCTCATTCTGGAAGCCATTATAAGCAGGAAAGAGAGAAGTCCCAAGGTGAGTACTTTAATAAGACAAAGGAAACATTGCCTTAGGAAGACTAATTTTTTTTGTTAATAATATTAAATGGCTGGATTCTTTCCAAACAGACCTTACATATTAAAAGCTACAAATATATTCCATCCAACTTGGTTTATATTTTAATATATAATCAAAATTTAACAATTTAAAGAATAAAAAAAATCTGATCAAAATTAGCTGTTTGACTTGTATATAGATCAGCCAAAAATGGCCAATATTTTGCTTATAAAGATGCAATGTTTTTAGAAACAATGCATATTAGCAAGCAATAATGTCAGTTGTTCTAACTCAATTCATAACCATGGTTTTGCACAAAATGCTATGTAGATAGTATACAATTCATATTATGTAATATCCATTTTAAATCACTTTTCGGGTAGAATCATCATCACTGATGAGAATTAAACTCTTCTGACCTGAAAACAACAACGATATGCTGAAAATAAGACAAAATTCAGGTTTCTGAAGGCAGCTGACCTTATGCCATAAATGGTGTATTCATAAGAGGGTTAGCTTCCATGACGGCATTATGAAAAAAATAATGAACTCAGCTTGATTTTCTGAAATTTTATGCCCAATTCTGAACTCATTTTACACTCTTACAAATATATGGTAGTAATTCTTTTCATCTTATCATAATTCAACAAAAGTCTGTCTCTGCGCATGTGACAGCCTACTGCAAAAACCACACAACATAACCCCATGAAATTTTCTCTGTGTCCCAATGTGACTGCAGGGAGGGTTTTTAACAAATTGATTTTTGACATTCACCCCCCCAAATATGTATTATCAACAATGTAAATTCATGCTAAAATGGATGCTTTTTGTGTCTGCGTTTTCACCTTAATCCATCGACTGCAGCTGAAAACCTGCTCATTCACATAGCAAATAGGGACTTCATATCGCTCATAGAGGAGGTGAGAGTAAGAGGGAGGGCAGTTGGTACCTAACTATCATTCATGGTGGGAAACCGAGTGTGGAAGGAAGAATTACTGTTTATTTCCTGTTGAGCGTACTCTTGACATTTTCCGGAGATCGTAAAAAAAAAATAATAATAATTTGAATAAAATTTTAAAAAAGAAACAAAAAACAAAAAGTCACAAATATCACTTATTAAAAACAAATTAAATTAAACACAATCTGATTTCCATCTATATAACAATCTACCTCGCCTGTTGGGATGGGTAGTCAGTTGAGATTATCTAATTTCACTTCCTTAAATGTCTAAACGTGACAGGGTGAACAGGATGTACATGAAAAGCAATTCAAACTTACAGTGACATAGAGAAACTAGTGATTCCATGAAATCCTAGAACATCTTAGTAATTTCTAAAAATCTCTCATTTGATAATCTCACCGTGACTTAGATGAGATAATAGGAAACAGTACAGGCATGTTTAGCACTTTGCCCTTAATATAATTATTTTAAGTCTTAACACAAACCGATGACTTTAATTTTGTAATACCTTTTGTAAAGCTCAGCCAATTTTAATAAAATGTTTGTCATCTAGTAGAGACTTTTATTGCAAGTAGCTGTAAGGACCAGAAAGAAAAATGTGTACCTGCATTTAGAAATAATTTTCTAGAAATGTAGTATCAAAAAAAAAATTTTTCATGACATTATGTATAGGAAACAAACCAAAAGTTTAGAAGAATAGGAAAACAAGGGTAGAATCAAAATCATCCAGACAAAAGCAACACTAAAATTAACTAGAATACTGAGGAGGGTGCTGGAGTATTGATTGAGGAAACTTGCTGTCACTTGATTTCCAGTGAAAGCCACAAAATACTGGTGCTGCGAAAACTTAAGGAGTACAAATAATAAATAAGTTAATAATAATATGAAATAAATGGATGTCAAGTTTGAAACACCTGACACTACACAGTGTTTTGACTTAATGGGGAAAAAAAATTTTTGACAATGATGGCCATTAAAAAAGTTTTATTCTGAGGCGTTCACCTATGGACGAATATCACTAAATGTAGGAAGGGGGCACATTAAGCCAAGCCCCGCATCCCGGTCCCCGAAATCTGTAGCTACTACGCTGGTAGTATTAATATTAGCATGAATGCCAGCACTTTTGACGTACGAAGATTCAGCCTCAAAAAAAAAAAAATAGGAAAAAGATTTCGTGAATAACTTTTTGTACTTTCAGTTCATAAGACCTTGCTTTGCACAGGGAATTCGCCAATTTTAAAGAAAAAAAAAATCACTTCGTAAAAATGACGGAAAATACGTGTACAGTTGTGTCAGTTTCGCATTAAATAGGGCTCCCTACCTTGAAAAATTAACAAATCCCATGATGAAAGCAAAAGCTGATGGATTGAAAACGCACAAAATAAATCGCGAAAATTCATTCCTCTATTTTTCATTTGAGGCGGCTCCGTCGTTTGCTTCATGTCACATATCATACAATACGTATCGGGCTGGTAAATGGCAACTTTTTTCCTTGATAGACACGACCTTAGGTGATGGAGGTGTCAAACTTGAAGAAGAGCAATCAGTCTGACAGTTTGTTCTCTTAATAGAATTTCAATGTGCAGAGAAAGTTAATTGGAAATGCCCATCACCTCTCTCCAAAGTTGAGTAAGTATTCCATGCAACAGGTTGTACTTGGTTACGTACAAGCATGGTCAAGATTTCTGGTACGATTAGGTTTAAGTTGAGTTCTTGTCTTACCTGATAAAATGATTGTTCTAATTATTAATAAATTACTTACAATTATAGTCAAATCACACAGAAAGTACTGGTTCGATCGACGAAGTTAAGGAACGTCAAGCCAGATCAGTACTTGGATGGGTGACAGCTTCGGAGGATTTCAGCTGTTGTGAGCATGTGCAGTTCACGCGTACGCGTGTGGGTCCTCCACATTAAAACAGAAACTGACCGTCACGTTTTTTCCACCGTAAGGAGGAAGTTAAATGAGTAATAATAACGTGTTTATACCTTTTCTTTCATTCTAAAACAGCTGTAGGATATTTTTTTTTTTACATAAGAATCGTGAGAATGATTATTTTGTAACTTATCGTAAATTACAATAATCCTGTCGTAAATATTTCATTGAATATTTGATTACAAAAGTAATTTATGGGATTAACTATTTTATGTAATGTTTTGATTCTCAAGGAGACTTGATGCCCTTTTTTTTCATGAGACTTTTTTATCCTCTGAGACGTGAGAACGAATTTTATTTTATAAACTTATAATACTGTAAATCCGAATTTTACACGGTCTATAATGGTAAAGTTACAATTTCATTGAGATATATAAAGCCTTTATTCAAGCTGTCAGCTGAGATTGAATCAAAGCTCCCTGACCGTATACAATAATGAGAATATGTCTTCGAAATTCTTTCCATCGGTTGAAGTTGATCGTAATTTAACAGTGGTTTATAAGAAATAAGGTAACTGTTGTTTATTTCTAAAAAGTTAGAAAGAAGACAAACTATTTTTTTAAAAATCATTTATCATTACTGAGAAAAAAATGACAAAAATAAAACTATTGAAGACATCAAAAGTAAACATCATAACAACGTAATAATAGTCGAGTTTTAACAAAGAATATCATTTTTTGATAAACATACCGAGCTTCTCCCAGCCGTCATCATAATCTAGGATGAGCAATTGGCTCATAATTTTCCATGGCATGTCCCGTAGAAACATTTTTTCGGTGTTTTCATGTAATCAATTTTTCTGATAACAATTGAGAAGGATAAAAACAAGGTGCTACGACAACGATGTAGGACTTGATATATGACGTCACATAATTTGGACCAATCAGAATGCGCTGAATTAATCGACTGAAGAAGATAGAGAGAGCGAGCAGAAAGGAATGTGGAAATAGTTGCAGATTTAGACATGGTTTCAGGGAGTCGCACAGATAAGGCAAAAGAATGAAAGAAGAAAATATAGGGTGAGAAGAAAAGCCCTAGCTCATAACAGAAAAAACTAAAAAGTCATAACTTCGGTTTCCATTATTCAAGTTATGCAACAAATTAATATTTCAAGTAGGTATTTCGTTTTGTGTTCAATCAGACTACTTTACAATGAAAAGTAATTCGATTGTTCAACTGCTACCGGATATTTATTTAAGGAAGCTAGCGCGAAATACTTCTGCACACATTGTTTAAAATTCAATTTTTTTTTACAAAAAAAAAATAAATGAAGATTCCGCTATCATAACTGATATACACGTTTAAGTAATCACTGTTCTAGTTATTTTTTTTTTTTTTTTTTTTTGCTACTAATTTTTGAGTGGATCTGTGAGTGAGAAACCCATCCCCACTTCCCTTAAACTAAAATCATTCACCACAGCTTTCATTTTTTTCACCTAGCCTCACACCCACCTTTTTACCTACCTAATTACCCTCCCCCCGGGGGGGGGGGCACTGATCTATCATCTCATGTCCCTGCTTGTATCTTCTTATTCTCTCCCTTATCACTCCCAATCTTCCGTTACCTGTCCATGATTTTATCTTCACATTATACAAACATGGGTATTGGATTGGTTTCATAAGCAAAAATGATCATTTTCCCTTTAGCAAACTACCTAACTTCCCTTTCTACCCCTTGCTTCCTATCCTCTTATTAAACTACCTAATTCTATTTTATCCCCTCTCCTCATATCCTCTCATTAAACTTCATTTCTTTTCTCGCTCCTCTCTGTTAGTAATATTTTAATTCATTGAATTTATGACATAGGAATATTGACAGTTCAACAATCGGGATGTTGAAAATGGCCTAAAAAGCGGTCACATACATCAGAGGCACCTATCAATGAAAGCAATACACAAGAGGGACTTATATTTGTAAGAATTTGAAGTTTTTAAGTTTTTTTCTCTAATTCTAATTTTTTAGAATTTTGCAAACAATCTGAACATTCACTCGGCATATATATAAATGTCCTTTCTGTTTCTTTGCATTTTGATCTCATTAATTAATTTAGATTCCTGTTATGACATAAAATTGAAGATTACATCATAGAAACTCCTGAGACTTATGTCAATTCACACATTAAGACATCTTGAGACTTGAGAAAGAATTTTAGATTAGGGTACTAAAATTATCTAATAAAATAACTAGGCTCCTTATTGCTGATCCATACACAAATAACCCCAACATTTTTTATGGGTATATCTAAGAACACTAAAACAAAAAGAAAAGAAATAAATTATTTCTATTTTCATAATTTATTGTTATTAAATTTATAGTAATAAAACAAAAAATATATTAATTTATTTTTTCCAATAAAGAAAAATAAGTAACATATTTTGATTAAGTAAATGTTAACAATTAAAATAACAATCACATGAAGTAATTTTTCGGACTTTCTTTTCTAAAACTAATTTTCTTCAAAACACGAACACTCAAATGGTAGCACATATGATTGAAGCAAGTGTCATCTGTTTTATTCAAATTTCCGCATTCCAAAGTTCCCTGATTGGTTAGTTTCTCAGCCAATCAGTGAACACAAATGTAACGGTCACATGTTATGACAAGCAGAGTAATCTACGCTAATATTGACCAATGTGATTTCCTTGATTCACTGTCCATAACACTGGACTCTTCTACTGGGGATTAAAATTTGGCTCATATTCAAAATATGCACTCTTCCAAGTAAAAACATTCAGTATTATTTCCTGAAAAAAAAAAAATCATTTCAACCCAGATATATGTGTGATTTTTTTCTACCTTGATTAACAGGTAGACTGGATCAGAATACACATTGTATAGCAATGATCAGCAAACTAAAGCTGCTGGCTGTTATCAGTGGGTTCAATCCTCATTGGATCTCCCAGCATAGATGGTCTGATACATAACTGCTCTGATCATAAGTGAAAAATGATTCAGGACACAAGTTGTGTGACAATGATCAGCTAGCTAATCTTACTGGCCTTTGTTAGTCGGTTCAGTCTTCATTGGATCTCCCACCATTGATGGTCTGATACCAAACTTAGCTAAGTAATCATACGAAAGGAAAAAAAGATCAGGATGCACTCTATATATCAATGAGAAGCAAACTAATCTTGCTGGCTGTTGATAGTGGGTTCAATTCTCACCATATCACCCATGGTCTGATACCTATTCATTCTAAGTTGATTTGCATAATGAGCAGTGTGACAATTTTGCTTTTGTGTCAGTAACACTGGACTCTTCCACTCCAAGGTAAAAATTATGCTAATAAAAATACCTCCTTCCCCCACCATTTAGAACTATGTACTCTTCAACTAAAGCAAATTCCTTGTTTTCTTTTCTTAATAACAATTTCATAGAACTTCAAATATGTCTGTAAATTTTTTTCATGGGTTTTAACAAGCACATAAGATATTTTGAGCAAAACAAGTCATTTATTCATCCCATCTAATTTACAGAAATAAAATAATCAACATTTGGTTATCTAATTAATATAGATTGAATAGATAAAAATATTACTTATTTTATTAATTTTTTTTCCCATCAAGAAACCAAAGTCTTGGTTGTTTTCCATACAACGTTTTGGCTGTAGTACTCTACCGGCTTCATCAGGTATTTTCTGATAGATTGTCTACATGGCATAGTGGTTAGAGAATCAGACAGAATTACTGCAGGTAATTCAATGGTTCTAGTTTCAATCCCAGTGTGAGACAATAATAATTTGAAAATACTACTACTGCTAAGAGGGGAGTGCGGTCTACATACCCCCGTTGGTTAAATAAAGGTTCATTACTTCCCCGACACCTACCTGATGAAGGCCGTAGAGTACAATGGCCGAAACATTGTATGGAAAACAACCAAGATGAGGATAGTCCGAACAATAATAGAGATAATAATAATACCTCATCTCAAAAATTCAGAGAAACAAGAAACCAAAGTTACAACTTTTTTTTTCTCCATCTTAAATCATGACTTTTTCACAACAATCATATGTACTTTAAGGCACTCCTTCAAGCGTGATGGTTTGCGAGCTTGTCTTGCAAACCATTTGTCAAGGAGTAGTATGTGAGTTTGATCCTCACTGGTTATGTGACACTACTGGGTGCCCCACTAATGAGGCCTTGTGTCAAACTAGACTAAACAAAGAAATGAATCAAAACAAAAAAATAAATCAAAAACAATGAAAGTTTTACCAACCTTTTTCATGACAATTTGAACTCTTCTTCTCATCTTCGATGTAGTTACAGAGTTCCCAACAATTCATTTCTACAGCCTTCTTCAGAGGATGAAGAGTTTAGATTGTCCAAAAAAGTTGGTATGTTAATATAATGATTCTTCTCAAAGTTATGAATTATAGAGTTATATCTAATTTAAAGTAAGTAATATATTAAGACATATTATAGAAGTGTCTATCCATATATCTGTATTTCACTGTTTATATGGATAGGCTAAGGGGGTTAGGGTTAGGCTTTTGCTTTATAACCTCTTTTTATCTGAAAGTATTGAATGAAGTATTATTTTTTTTGAAACATTATGACATGAATTATGCTGTAATTGTATAGAAGACATGTATTGCCATTTTGAAGGTGTCTTTAATGTCAAGTGAACCTAATACCACAAATAGCCAATTAACCAGCAATGCAGGCTACTGATTCTTCCCTCTTTGAGTGTCTGTTTGTCTCAGGACATACTGGGATAAATTTTTAGGGCAACAATCTCGAAAATTTGCGCGAGTACACCACTCGACACCATCTAAGAATGTTCTTTGCTTTTTCACAAAAGTGCTTTTTGGTGTCTCTATAGTCAATGATCATTTTGAATTGTTTTTAGATAATCCAAAAGATATTTCTTTTTAGATAATTTTAGTTTAAGATCTATTTGTTCTAGATAATTTTTATTGATAGTTCTAATACATATGGAAGCTAGGATGATTCATTCAAGCAAAGTATGGATATCACTTATTTTATTAAAAATAACATTTACTTTATATAAATAGATATATTATAAATAGATATGACTTTTTCCTAAGTAGTGACGCAGCTTAGCTGAAAATTCCAAGTTAATTGTGTATTTAGTGATATAAGCATATAATTTGATACGCTCATAGCCAAAGGCATTCAAAAATAATTTGGATATTGAGCAATCATGAATTTTCAATAAGTCACTCATAGCAGCCATTTTTCTTCTTCGAGTAAAATACTTGGTTTACTTTTTTTATGTAGTGAGTTCATAGATAAATACATTTGCGGTGAATTTAATCACTGTTTTACTTTTTATCCAATAGAATCTTCAACCTTAAGTGAAAGGGTAATGGTCAGCAAAATAAGCTTGAAATGCCCATCATGGTTCTATACATACATCCTAACATTATTCAGAGTATCATTTTTAATGATTAAGAATTATTATTCATAATATTGATGAGGGTGGTGATGAGATAGATGAAAATCCTAAAATAGCACACCTAATATTTTCAATAAAATTTACCAAATGCAGGTCAGTCCAGTTATCTTCTGCAAATGTAAGGAAAGATATGCCAGACAGTGTGAGTGCAAAAATGTTGCCTTAAACTCAACAGCCCTCTATTTCTGTGAAGGGAGTGCTGAACAGACTTTCCTACAATAGATCCTAGGTTTGTTTTGTTATCGCTAATTTGGGTTTGTAATTGTATTGTGACCACTAACTTGAATTTTTAATGACATTTATTATCCAAACGGCAATCCCCTAAAACTATGCATGTTAAATTGATTCAACAAATCGTGTCCTCAATATCACATTATCGCTGATAAAAATATAGTTGTTGCAGGCAGCCATTTTTCAAAATGGCTTCCATAAGCAACATATTGATAATTCTTGATGGCTCAATATCTAAATCTTCTTGGAATGCTTTTGGCTACAAATGTACTGAATTGTATGCTTTTATCATAATATGCACAATTGTCTGGCGAAGCTGCTCTAATGAAGCTAGAAATAAAAGTTGTGACTTTTTTAGCCAACATTATGGATTTTTCCCAATGATCAAAAATTGATCTTAGGTTTATTTTAGTTGGTTTCTACCCAATCAAACTTTTCTTAGTCAGTAGGAATTGATATGTTTATTTATCTTACTTGGATAATGACCCTTGCTTTGACATTTCATTAGTATTATTATCATGATCTCATTTCAAAATTTATATTATGATTGTCCTCTTTATGTTATTGATTCATTCGATTCAAAAAGTAATTCCGAGGAAAAAGTTAAAAGTTCCAGGTTGTAGATGCCAGTAGGATACTTTCATGGTTGATACTTTGTGTTTAGACACTCCTTGGGAATTTAGCTGCATGCCAAGTTAAAAACTGGTTACTGGACATGAATGGAGGAAGTTGAATGTAATTAGTGAAAGAAATTTATTCATACCTCCTGATTTGGAATGATGCTTACTGAGACAGATTTTGTGGGAAAATAAGAATAAGAGTATATAAGACTTTAGTCACAAAATAACTGTGGATAACAGAAATTACCATCACTGCAGCTCTACGGCTACCTCGACAAAACTTTTATAGTGATTGATGGCAATTCAGTTCTACAACTGAATCAGAACTTTTATCTTGCAATGTATAACTATTGCTCTTGGGCACATGCCACAATGAATGGCTTATCAAATAATTTATTTGATATAACATAAAATTGCTAACTGAGATCTGAGCTTCAGCAGCCTTTTTCTCTTCTGCATATATTTATAGAAGTTATAAGGGAAGAGAATTAAGTATACTCAACGTTCACCTGGATGCAGCAAACCAGCCACTCTTTATCATTGGTCTGTATGTATGTCTTACATGTATGTATCTGTAAAATCATTGCAGCGGTAAGAAAACTGACCTTGTATGGAAAAGACATTTGATTAACACAATAATTCTGTAGCCATATCTCGTCTGTAGCAGGAAGAAATCAGAAAGCTGGGAACGGAAATGGCTGCAGTCAAATGTATCAAGAGACTGAAGGTGCAGGATTGTATCTTCATTTTAGAAGTTTTAAAACACAGAAAATGGGAAACTAAAATGTGAGTAAGTTGGTTAAGAACATGCAGTCTTCTTGAAGACTAACGAGTATCCTACAAAAGTGGTCACCCTGAAGGGCAATTACTACACATCACTCAAGTTATACCCTTTAGAACATGTGGTCTCGGGGGATCTATGTTGTGAGTCGTGATGTCCATCGATTGTCTGCCATTCTTGCAACATGGCCAGCCCACCGCCCTTTGAGATTTTTTATGGATTCTATGATGTCCTTAAGTCTTGTCTTTTCTTGGATGTACTGTGCTTGTCTTGTGGTCTCTCCATGTGAGGCCCAGCATTATTCTTCCATGTGGACGTTGCATGGTTCTCAATTTTCGAGTGTCTCTTGGTTAAGTTCCATGTTTCAGCTCCATAAGTGACTATCGGGAGGATGCATTGGTTATACACCCTTCTCTTTAGGATTAATGGGATCTTATTATTTTTGAAGGTTGAGCTAGCTCTGCCAAAGGCTTGCCATCCTAGTGTGATTCTTCGCTTGATTTCCTCTTCTTTTGAGGGTCTCATGGAGATTTGTTGTCCTAGGTAGATGTAGTGGTCTACTCCTTCTGTGTCCTCGATTTTGACAAACTCTTAAATCAGAATCTGATTCAGATACAGGTATTTTATTTAGATCCTCATCTTATATACGGTGTTCAGTAATAGATGTTAACATTTTTTGAAATTTCAATCACATTTCAAATGTTCAGTAAGTTTACTTAATATAACAGTATAAATTTGATCCAATTACTTCTGAAAAATGTTAAAACATGATTCTCAGTTAATATTTATTTCTAATAAACTATTTATTTTCAGGCGATCTTTTCCTTTTTTCACCATTTGTACCAGGGCTATAATTACCTAAATTCCTTACATACAAATAAGAGCATACTACTAAAATTAATAACTCCAATAAGGCAGTCCTCTATAGTTGAGAATAAGAAACTCATTTCAGTAAAGTTCATTTGACACCAATTGTTTTCTTGACACATTTCTACACTTGATAGAATGAATAACAAAAATATATACATTTCAGACGATAAAACTATTCACAGATTTTAATGCAAACATAGGTTTATTTTCCTACAATTTGCATGAAAACATTCCACAATCTGATCAGAGACAACCACAAATCCTCCTCTTTTCATTCCAGCTGTGAAAATGATAGCACTCCCTGTACTGAGATATAACTTTTGATGACAGCTTATGTACCATGATAAATTGCAAAACATTTTATCATGTCCAACTGGACCTATGAACTGTGAAACTAATGAAAGATTCGTTGAACTCCTTTTTCCACACCTTTCTTTCATTGCTATATTATACATGCTTTCTCAAATGCTTGTCCTGAAACTATTATCATAAAAACTAGTCATACTGAGCCAAGTGGAACTGGCTTCTATTTCAATTCAAATCTATATTTATCAACTCCAAAAGCTGCAGCAGATCAAGCTCACACTTTTTTTATGCTATAATTCAAATCTTCAGCTACAACAGCTCCAGCTTATCTCTGTGTTCAACAGATTCACTGACAACTGTTAGCGATTTGTACAAATTACCATGGTTAAAATTCAATTTCATTAATACTTTGGTTTCTTACACTAAAAAGTTTTTGGATATATAAAATTTGAGTGATATCAAGCAGTTAAAAGTCTTTTTGTCAATTAATTTTTCACGTTATTTCCATTTCAATGTTTCAAATTTTTGCATTGTAAATGATAATTTGATTTTTGACTACTTGTTATCCAAATTCTACATTCATTTTTCTTTTTCTATTACAAATGGATTAAAAACAATCATCCCCATTTATTCATCGAATTGAATGTTGGAAATTCGACCATTTAATTCTATCTCAAGTGCATCAAATGGGACTTCGAACCACATATTTACAAGTTCGTTTTCCGTAGAGCTTTAACTGACAACTTGTTGATGAAATCTAATTTTATTGGAGAAGACACTCCTCCACTGTAAACAACATTGATAAATCAATAATATAAACAAGGTTGGCTGCACTGGGGTCCAATTCCCAAGCTTCATTAAAATCTCATAAGTAAACAAGACAGAATTCGTTTCTCTACACAATATCATTCCAAAAATATCCCATCCTAATTCCTCTATCAATAGTTCCTGTAAATTCGATCTGCAAACATCAACAAAACAATTCGATCTGCGTTGGCCATGGGAAGTGGATCCTTCAGTTTTTGCGTACGTCACTGGTTTTCGGCCAGGTCATTGTCAAAACTAAATAGTAGGGGTTGAACAATAACCAATAATCGATCTTCTGTTTTACGTCATCCATAATGGGGACCATTCAGATTTGTGAAAAAATACAATGGGCTACTTTATATTCAATATCACTTATTTGTATTATTGTAATTTACAGATTTTTCAATTCGTATCACCAAAAATCATAAAAATTCAGGAAATGAAGAGATGCTCATTGGGGGGGGGGGGGGTAATAGTCAAGATTCACAAAGCTCACTAAACCGTTTTTCGCTCGAAACTCATAATTTAATGCAATTCATAATGCATATGTGAAAATAATAGTAAATAAACAATGGATACTCAATTGAATATCATAAGAATAAATGATTTGTGGCTATCTTAGCAATAACATCATTTAATATGGCAATTGAGTAGATTTAATAGCAAAGTAACTGGAGAATTCATTTTCTACATTAATGTTGATATCGAAATTTTACTCTTGTATTTCAACTGGAAGATTGCTTACGAACGGTGTGAAAGTAACTACTTTTAGCTATCCAAAATTGCCGATTTATATATAACAATGGCATTACATGATGCTTTTTAGCCAGAATAGACTAGTGATCTTATAATTAATCATATACATTTCTCAATCGATCACTTAAAAAGAATCAAGTATTCGTAACTAAAACGTACAACGCGGCAACAGATTCACAGTCAGATTAAATAATCAAAATAAATTCAAATCAATCAGTATTTTCAAAAAGCTATACACCCATTGAAGTGGCGTTAACTCGCCATTTTTCTATACTCTTCCGGGGCGGGATAAAACTACGATCGCTATGATCAGTTTGCCAGGCTTTCCGTTTGATCCATTGATTTATATAACACAATCTACTCAGTAGATAAGTTAATACAGAGTTTCAAATGATTAAGATCTTTCATTTGTGCTATATTAGATTCATCAGTCCAAGTAACAAGTAAGTTTCACCATGATCAAAATAGTTTGCGCCACTTCAACGTAAGTATTAATCAAGGTATAAATAGGAAACCTGGTTTATGCAACTTCAGTTTAATCACCATCCAAAACAATAGAAGCCAAGATTTTACACACACAAACACAAAAAGCATCGATCGGTTTCCAGACATCTCAGGACACGGATTTACAAACATGTGAAGAGGAGAAATATTGAAAAATTTTGTGCTGGAGAAAAAAAAGACAACGAATAATACGCCATGTTTTTTGGTCACGTGACTGTAAGACGAGTTTTAAAAAATTAGGTTGAGATCAATTGCTAAACTGATAAATCCAAGACTCCAAATTATCGATTAGCAACTTCATTCGAGAATCGTGTAGGTTTGATCATGAAAAATAAAAAATACAGTAGAAATACATGAAAAAAAAAAAAAAAAATTGTGAGGAGAGATCGGAAGAGCGACTTCCCAAGAGAAGTAACTCTTGATCGACTCTCTCATTTTCCCCTTCATCCACGTGGGTAGAATTAAATACGAAGTTCAGAGATGTAACAAGAGAATAAGATTAGAACACAATAAAATGAAAATCAATGCTTGTAGGATGAACCCAGAAAAATACGAACCAGAACAAAAATTCTTTGTACGCTAAACAAGGTGATTTATTAGAGACAATGTTGAGATGAAAGACAGCTGAATATGTATTTCACGGGTCCATAGAAGATTTAGACCTCATTTCTTTTTTTAAACGTCTGTCTCGATCTTTCTTTTCCATAAAAAACATTGTCCTCTGTTATTCATACAAATAACATGTGTAAACAACAGTAGATCAGCAAGGTCTTTTTTGTCACCTTTACAAGCGTAAAGGAAAAAAAAAGTTATCAATTTTTTTTTCTGACTTATGCGACGAACTCGTACGGAATTGGTTCCAGCACGATAGGCTTATTCTGGGAGATGTTGACGAAGTGTCGTTTCTTGGGTCCTTGTGGTTTTCTCTTGAGAGAAACACGGACACCTTTGGCTTTAGCTTCGGCTTTCAGCTTCTGGCATTCGGCTACCCTCTTGAAGAAATCTTCCTGACACTTGGATGGCTTCACGTGTTCGATCCTGAGATTAATTCTTTTGGGGATGATCCTGTGTTTGACTCGCTTGTTTATGATCACACCGACCGCGTGCTGGCTTACGTTGTACACTCGACCGGTACGTCCGTGGTAAGACTTGTGGGGCATACCTTTTTGGACAGCTCCGTTGCCTTTCACATCGACAATCTGTCCCCGTTTGTAGACTTTCATATAGGTTGAAAGCGGGATGGTTCCATGCCTACGGAAGGGACGGGCGAACATGTGGCGAGTACCACGACGGTAACCCTTGGTGTTGGTCATCTTGGATTCTTGGTGTTATCAAACACTCCCGGGAAAGGTTTTCTCAAAGTTGGTGTCAATTAAACGACACTATTCGGATTATTTGGTCAGAGAGACCAACGTGCACGTCAGCTCAAAATGGAGGCCGACTAAGAAAAGGAACTAGTAAAATCGCTTCCCAGAATCCTTCACGAGTATACAGCTATACCGCACAGGAAGTAGCAACATACAGCGCGGGAGACTAAATAAATAATTTGATAATTTTTTTATTCGAACTTCAAAAAATTCAATATCTTGGGTTTTTAGAAATAAGATTTTTAAGAAAAATATTCAAATTACAAGAGTTCTACCAGAGATAAACTTTCTAATTACTTTTAGGAGACTACTCTCAAATTGTTAGTTTACTTCATCCATTAGAAGATGGAAGTATTGTAGGAAAAAAAACATTAGTAATAATTTTTGGATGAGTCTGATATCTCTATAAGGTGAATTGTCCATCCCTTAAAAAGAGACGTCGTTAATTCTTTTTTAATCAAATCTCATGATATAAAAAACAAGATTAGATCAAACCTAGAACCATCAAATTACTTTACAGTGATTTATCTAATTCTATAACCACTGCACTATGTGTCCATGTGGACAACAGGTGCTAATTTTTAGGAGCCTTAAACCTCAGGTGATAGTTTTGATGTTTTTGATGTTATTTGATGTTATTGTTTTCTGTCTTTTATCATTAGAGGTTCCCATATGGTATCCATTTCAATGCTAGGATTACTGAGGCAGTTTTGCTTGCCTAGAATATGGGCCGACTCTTTCAATTTTCGAAATTTCCAATGTTCTTCCTGATCAATTATCTCAACCTTGTTCCAGAGGGGTAGGTGGTCTCCCTTTTCTTTCCATACATGATCAGCTATACCCGATTTGTTGGTTTCACCTTTGCTCACCGCTTTTTGGTGTTCTTCCACCCGAACCTTCAAGGGGCGACATGTTTCACCTGTGTATTTGTGCCCACAGCTGCACAGTATTGAGTATACACAGTTTTTGGTGCTCGATAACTCAGTGGGTGGTTTGGTGCGGGAGAGGTAGCTGCGTAGCGTTGATCTGCTTCTGAATACAGCCTGGATATTATATGGGGCGCAGATCTTCTGGATCTTCTCAGACACATTCTTAAGGTCGGGGAGACAGACTGTAGTTGGTTTATGATTGTCATCCTCCTCCTTCGTCACTCTCCTTTCTCTAGTGGTGACAGTTAAGCCTTTGGGGTAACCATTTTTCTGGAGATTCTTGCTTATGTTACGCATCTAACAGAGGTATGTGTCAGTGTCGCTACTTATTAGCTTTGCTCGGTACTGTGAGCATCGGACGATCCCTTTCTTAACGCTGTATGGATGGTTAGAGGCGAAGTTGAGATATCGACCAGTGAACGTTGGCTTACGATACACAGATGTATTGAAAACTTGTTCTGATCTTGTTACCAGTACATCCAGGAAGGCTAATTTATTGTTACTTTCCTTTTCCATTGTGAACTGTATAGAAGCTCTGATTGAGTTCACGTGGTCAAGTAGTAACTGTGGGTCTTCCGGATGTGGCCATAGTACGAAGGTGTCATCTACATATCGAAGCCACATGCATCACCACTAAGGCCAAGCATGTGGCCAACCATCCATAACTCTACTATAGAGTTAACATTCTCAACTGATGCCTTGTGATCAAACAATATTGTAACTTGCAGTAGTTCGTAACAGACTGCTTGCATTTTGACTGTTATCTTTTTATCCTGATGCCTTTTGATCAGTCTTGAATTATCTACGGGCTTCAGAACGGCTTTTTTTCTTCACAAATTTTGAAATTATCTCTGATTAGTTTTAGGGTTTCTGTTAAGGTTAGAGTTAGTGTATAAGATAAGGGTTGAGGTTATATAAGTCAATCGTGAACTGACTACCTATATGGTAACAGATGGCTTTCACTGCTCATTGTTTTGAAATATTTCTTGTGTTTTTGGGCAGATTGATATGTTTCGTGCCTTTTTGCCATTAAAATCCCTGTTGTTTATTTTGTTGCAAAATACCTAAAAAATTAGAAAGGTTACAGAAAAGTTATTTTTGCAGCTACCAAAAGACACAATGTTATTGTTATAGTTTTCACATATATATACATATAATAGCACTATTCTGTCAGTAATGCTGGTATCAATTTCTGACCATAGACAATTCCTCTTCTCTGTTGAAATAGTTAGCAATGCATTTGCGTTGAATATAACCCTATAAAACTTAATGTAATGGAGCTGGACAACTGAGAATTCAAACATTTATTCCTTATGATGTATTTACAAACTCACCCTCATAATCAGTTTTTAAGGTGGGGAGTGGAGTCCAATTTACAATGTAATTTTATGCTCGATTGGTACCTTAGTTTGTGTCCAGCAACATCCAATCTTGTTTTTTTGAAAATTCAGACTTTTTAGTGATCACTGCCCAACAAGAGGCAAGAGAAGTAACTCATTTATAGATTACCCCTTTTACAATTTTTTAATTGATCACCTCCAACTAATGCTGCCAAAAGATGTTGGTCATGTGATACTTTCTATTGAGTGACTAACTAGACCTGTTTCTATCTTTAAAATTTTTGTACTTAGAATGAAGAAAAATACTGCCAGGCATATTGTTATCATAAAACATTTGAAAAATTACACAATGCTATATTTTTTCACATTTTTTTTTGTTCCTGGGTAATAAGTGTTATTTTCTGATAACATAGGTCTTAATATTATAGAAAATGTTTCCCTTCAAACTTTGCTTTTGTGACCAGGACAGTTATAATTTGAAATCAACTTATTTTCAATTGGATAATGGGAAAATTTGCACATTTTTGTTCACAGAAATTAAGAAAAATGATTATAGCAAAACTTGCTCATCCCATTCAAAATAGACAAGTTAAACATTGCAAAAAGTTTTCTCCTTGATGGCTAGAAGAGGCTAGATTTTTTCTTCTTTATTTTCCGCTATCATCGTAGCTAAAAATGTTAAGAATGCTCAAAAAATCATACGAAGACTTCTAAAATGTTATGTACCCTATTAATTTTCATAAAGAATATATAAGCCACATTTCATTACTTGTAGTACTTATGGTAGGTCGAAATTAGAAGAAAGAAGTAACAAATATCAATTAATAGACTATTCAAGCTGTAAAATCATATAATATTATTTCTTTTAAATGATACATTCAGTAAAAGGAGATTTAAACATAGATTAATAGGGTACAGGAACAAAATCATGTTACACGGTATTATCAAAGCAATGTAAAAGGTTTAAATACAGCTTGCTCCACCCCATCTGAAAGTAATAGATACCATGAAATCTTCTGTAAGCCAAGATGGCGTAAAGGACAGGAGCAATTATGATTGATTTATATGGCAAAAATTTTCAAACATACCTAGACGCTCAAAATAACCTCCTTCTATGTCTGTCAATTTTCTGAAACCTTGGGACACATCTTGTTCATGAATGCACAAAATAAATGGAGACTAGCATCCCATGGGAAATTATGAATCCCCCCAACCAATATGCTTAGGGGTGATAAATCAAAAAGTTAGTAAAAGGAGTGATTGATGAATTAATTATTTCTCTCGCCTTTTGTTGGGCTATGATCATTAAAAAAAAGGTCTGTATTTTCAAAAAAAAAGCTGGCACAAACTAATGACTAATTTAGCATAAACTTATATAGTGAATCCCCTTCTAAAAACCCATTTTTTTTCCAAAAACAAAAAAAAACATTTTCCTTATTCATTAAGAGAAGTGTGTGTGTGTGCAAAATTGCAAAGTTTCTACTATAAACGGTAAGGGCTTGTTGAAGTCTGGATAGATAGATAGATAGATATAAATGTCAGGACTCCTGAATAACCTAAAACCAGCAACAGTAATCAAACTGGTCTGTTGTAGGTAGCGTTGATTGATGAAGCACAGACACTCACAGTCACAATTCAAAACTATGGTGGAATGAGATCTTTGAATTTTCAGCCCTCTAGCTCCATTGATGAAGCCTGTATGCGTGATATATGCATACGTAGCCATTCAGTCAAACCAACTCAAAAACTGAAGAAACTTACATTGATAGATTTGGAGAAATTTCTGATTGACAGTTTCTAGACCTTGCAAGAGAACAGAAGAAATTGTGGAGTATGAAAGTGACAGTTGTACCTATCATTATGGGAGCACTTGGAACATTCTCAGAGATCCGATTAGTTAGTGTTTCTCTGAATTTTTGAGATGAGGTATTATTATTATTTCTATTCGAAAATACTACTACTGCTAAGAGGGGAGTGCGGTCTATATACCCCCGTCAGATAAATAAAGGGTTCAGTTCGTTACTTCCCCCACACCTCCCAGATGATACCTGATGAAGGCCGTAGAGTACAACGGCCGAAACATTGTATGAAAAACAACCAAGATGAGGATAGTCTGAATAATAATAGAAATAATTCTCAGAGATATTAAAAAAGCTGGAAATACAAGGAAGAATTGAAACCATATTGAGGACATCATTGCTAAAATCAGCTAAAATATTGATGTGAGAGCCAAATTAGTGTGGAGACTTGCTGTCCCTTGATCTTCAATGAAAGATATCAGTTTCTATTGGTGTGGAAACTCAGAGAATTTATAATATAAGAAGAAAAGAATGTGTCTGTACCTTTTGCTATTCTGACAGAGCAAAGGAGGAAGCGGAAGAAAGTGAGAAACTAGATTAGTATCTAAATATTGCCAGAGATCAGGAAGAAAAATTCTAGAACATATAGGTGACGGTAGTACCAATTGTTGTTGGAGCACTGGGAGCGGTCCTGAAAACCTAGCAAAAAGGTTGGAGAAATTGGAAATCTTAGGAAGAGCCTAGACTATTTAGACAACTTTACAGCTGAAATCCTTAAAAATACTGAGGAAAATCCTGGAACAGAGGAAAACAATTTTTAAACAGAATAATGATAATAATAATAACAGGTCTGGTTAGTCCCTCAACTAAAAAACGTCTTGTGATTAACGTCTCTTGCTATCATGCCCTGTTGGGGATGATCAATTAAGGAATTGGAAAAAAGAATGAGCAATGAATTCTAGTTGGATCAATAAAAAGTCTGAATGTTCAAAAAACAACTATTTAGCATGAAAAAAACAAAAAAATGTTTTTTTTAGACATTATAAGGAGTGAATGTTGAAATTTTCAGCCCTTTAGCTCTGTGAGTGCAACCTATATGCATGGTACATACATAGCCAGCCAGACCATCTTGAAAATTTAAGAGACCTTAAATAACGGCTTTAGTGATTGTTTTTTTAAAGGTTTCTAATAGTAATAAAATGAGTAATATTTCAAATAGAATATTTAATATTCAAATTCATTTCATTTATAGTAATAAAATAAGTGAGATTTTAATCTATTTTATGCATGGTAATAAAATCTTCAACATTTTCTCTATCAAAATATCTCCTAAATAGATTAAAATACTATTCATTTTTCCCCAAATATTACTCATTTTATAACCGAAAATTGAATAAATTAAAATATCACTCATTTTATTGAAAAAAATTTCTCACCAAAAACCAAAGCTATGACCTTTTTTTCCTACCCAAGGCCAGCACAAGGGCTTCATGTGAGATGAGACTTGAAATTCGTGCAAGATTTTCATGCGTGCAAGGCTAGACTTGAAATTCATACATCAAATTGTATTCTAACGACTATTCATTTAGTCTGTGATGCACCCTTAGGATTTCACCTAATTGACGGACAGGTCCTGGTCCTATTACATGTAAACATACATTATAACTTTTTCCTGATCACCTGGAATTTAGATATCAAAGAAGGAAGCAATCAAAACATTAACCAAAAAACACTGCAACAGATATTTTGGTATACTTGATAAAACAGGAGGAAAAAAATCAGAAAGGTGTATCTTGGGGTAATAAGTACAAATCTCTGTCAAAGACATTGTCACTGAAAATTGAATGAAAATCAGTTCATGCATAAATGAATCACCATAGCCCGAAAATGTACAAGAACTTATTATCAAAAAAATTATCAAAAAACAGATATTTTATCTGAAGTTATCAAAAGAATTAGGGTATTGTAGGTCCAAAATGGCGATAAAGACACCAAAAAGCACTTTTTTTTAAAAATTAAAATAATCTTTAGATGGTGCTTAGTGGTGCAATCATGCAAATTTCCAAAGTTGTAGCCCCCCAAATGTACAAATACACATATATAGACACAGAAACTCAAAGAGAGAAGAATCTGTAGCCCACTTGTCAAGCCTTTTGTTGAGCCATGGTGATTCGATAGTGACGGTAAAAAAATTCTGTATACGTCGTAATTAATCGATCATTCCTTAGTACATGGCCTATCCTTCGACTAAATGCCATTGCAATTCATTGAGAATGTTTGGAGATATTGTGAGGACAAACGTGAGCAAATGCATAGATATATGAAAAGAAGAATTTTTTTTATCGAATGCATTACAAGGGATACAACTCCAGATATAGAGATATTGAGTTACCTCCCTTCTATCAATCTCATTCCTGAAAGTTTCATCTAGCTTGGTACGTTTCTGCTGCAGAGAAATTAAAATATCTCTCAATCGGAAACCATTTCCTGAATCTAACCCCAAATTTAATCGACTCTTCCATAGCCTATGACCCGATCCTTCAACTTCATTCGTTGAATAATAGACAAATATTGTTTAAATATAGAATTAAGGCAGTTAGTAGTTCACCAGGTCAGAGAAAATGAAAGTAGACGTAAAATAACATGGCCGCTGCTACAGCTGGCATCCAAGGACGGCCTGTCCATTAAGCAGACCGAGATGGTCACCAACAGCGCAGAGGTTCTTAGGGTGTACTTCAAACTGAAAAAAATAGCTGTGAGAAAATAATCAAGAGAGCAAATTCTATGTATTGCTCATGGCGCATGAATCTTATGCGAAAATTTCAAGTCTTGTTAAAGCGCATGAAACTCATTTCAGTGGCACTGCTCGTATCAGTCAAGGAGAAAAACGATTTCCAAAAGAATGAAAACATAATTAACAAATTAAAATTCACAAGAATATTTACTAAACGCAATTGATTCATTTCTAATTCAAAATATTTACCAAGACACATCTCCATTTATTTCAATGCCACAAACTCGTATGGGATGGGTTCCAGCAAGATTGGCTTATTTTTGGAGATGTTGACAAAGTGTCCTTTCTTGGGCCCTTCTGGTTTTCTCTTGAGAGAAATACGGACACCTTTGGCTTTAGCTTCGGCTTTCAGCTTCTGGCATTCGGCTACCCTCTTGAAGAAATCTTCCTGACACTTGGATGGCTTCACGTGTTCGATCCTGAGATTAATTCTTTTGGGGATGATCCTGTGTTTGACTCGCTTGTTTATGATCACACCGACCGCGTGCTGGCTTACGTTGTACACTCGACCGGTACGTCCGTGGTAAGACTTGTGGGGCATACCTTTTTGGACAGCTCCGTTGCCTTTCACATCGACAATCTGTCCCCGTTTGTAGACTTTCATATAGGTTGAAAGCGGGATGGTTCCATGCCCACGGAAGGGACGGGCAAACATGTGGCGAGTACCACGACGGTAACCCTTGGTGTTGGTCATCTTCCTGGATCAAGTTTGCTCGTTAAAAAGCTTTGAAATACTGAAAGAATCGAAAGAAATAGATTAGTTTTTGATCTATTGGTTATAGGAAGCATTATTCAATTTTGGGGGATGGGGGCTAGAAGTTTAGGGCTTGCTTGAACGTCACAAAACATAGAGAAAGAACTGATTCAGTCTAAAAACTGAGACATTGTATAACACATTTTTACAGCATTTGTCAACGTTTGTTTCTGTAGTAAAACCATTTGTTTCCACTTGAGTTTTCAAGCTAATCCCCGTTAATATGTCCGAAACAAAAATAATGATTGCATGAAAAACGAACAATATTGTCCAAAACGCAATAAAATTCATTGGCAAATGGAAAAGTTATGAAGGTTCTTGTACTTTCTATCTTTTCATCTCGGGAATTGTTCTGAATAATGTGACATAAGAAGGAAAAAATCCCTTTCCTCTTATAACTAACGCTACATTATGAACCAATTCGAAAAGGGAAAAAAAGAACCTTATCTCTCTTCGACCCCTCCCTCTCTAGGTCATGCAATTCCTTACAAACGCTATTAACCGATTTGAAAATTGTTCTTAATACGAAATTTTCCTTGTTTTAAGAATTGTCTGCTTTCAACGCAGTTAAAAATTAATTTTGAATAAGGGGAATACTTACCTTAGGTTTACACGGTTACCAAAATTTGATGTAAAGGGGAAGTAACTCTGGATTTTTTTTTTCTAGTTAAAAATCGATTTAATCCCTCAAAAGAAGATTATTTCTTTGTACTAGGATGGATTATCTAACCCGGAGGCCATTTGGTTGAGATTAAGTAGGACTTTTCCATACCTTGACCTTTACCTCACTCCTCATTGAATCGAATACAGTGACGTTAAGTCACGTTAGATATATTGTACTTCGTATATTCTTATTTTACAAAATAGACCTCATTGGTCACAAATGTTGAATCATATTTCATTTTTCAATTGCGGAATTTGTAAATCTGATCATTTTTATCATGTATTTTTGTTTCATAAAATCAGCCTTGTTGATCACAAAATTGAAATATTACTCTTTTCAATAAAAAAAAAAACACTTATTGTCAATTGAATAAATATATTACTTATTTCGTTAAAATCATCTAAATGAAAAAAATTCAACATCTACATAGATCAAGATGGAAAACGTCTAAACCAGCAACACAGACGTTTTAACGCAGACTTTCAGTCATCTAAGGGAGGTATATAAGTTTTGTACTGCGAATATAAGGAACGTTGCTTAGGGTTTTGATTTGTTAAATTTGATTAGGATATCAAACTAAACCTAATCCCTCTCCATACACACAAACATGCACAAATCCTGAACCCACAGAACCACTATCTTCCTGTGCAGAGAAGGGGGGGGAGAGACGGGGATATATATATATATATATATATATATATATATATATATATATATATATATATATATATATATATATATATATATATAATGGCCAAAGAATTGTTGGAAATCTTTTGTAAAAAAAAATAATAATATAAATTGGCTCGTTATTCGTTTTTAATTTAATTTACATATACATGAGTACTAAGTAAGGGAGGTAAGTCAATTTAAATTGATATAATTTCATAGATATGTTGCAAGAATGCGGCTCATCCAACGAAGGGAGGTAACTCTGATATTGTTATGATGGATAATGGCCGTTAATTCGTCAGCTACATGTTAATATAAGTTTTTACTCACGTCTCCGTTGACAGAATAACTGTATGGTAACGGTTTAGTTATTCTAAGTTCATATCATAATTCATATTATATAAATGAATATACAGAATCGATGAGGAAAAGCCTATTATTGGAAATTATGAGTAACTTTTGTGAATATTGCTCTATTCTCATGACTTCTTTCCTTTGAGATGGGCAAAGGAGGAGTGTATTGCACCAAACTACAAACTCTGGATCAACTGGAAGAATGCACGTTACATGTTATGGCTGACATACTGCCGGATTACCTGTAAAGGTCTATACTGAGATGCTTACAGAAAATGGTGTCTACGTTGAATTTTAACACAATAGGTAAATTCAATCATAGTATGGTCCAAAGTGAAGTTTGTTTAACTACGATTGACCAATAAATGATAAAGTTATTACTAATTTCCAATGGGAGTTCCTTTTCACCTCCAATGTATGTACTATACATACAATATACAAATCAATCATAATATCTTCATTCATTTTTATGGTAAAAAAGGATAAGTCTACACTCTTTATTCCATTTAAGGCAGGGGTAGAGCATCTGCCTCTAGGTCTGAAACGAAGCTTTTGACCCTACCTAGCGGTACTGGAAGGAATACTGGATAGTTTATGGCCACTCTGAAGAGTTTTTATACAACGAAACAGCTGTCAGTGGATGACACAATTATTAATTATTGCACACACACACACACACACACACACACACATATATATATATATATATATATATATTGCCACTGACGCTAGCTTCACCATCATAGAAAAAATAGAAAAAACTACTCTAATTGACATAACTAAAGTTTTAGAGAAACAAGAAGACATGTGGATCAACAAACTTAAAACCCTATATCCTAATGGATTAAACACCAAACTGAACAACCCTCACCACACAGAACCCTAATATACACAACTCCTATCACTAATATCCTCACACCCACATCTAAGACACATTCAATAATGGAAGCTTCAAAGTCACCCAGACCCATAGGAAAAACTTCACCTTAGCCTGTTATAACCCCTGTCCAAATCATAGCCAAAACATTTTCAATAACTTTTAAGGTTGATACCTATGTAGCTCCTTGACCTCACCACCCCTCCTTCTACACTACCCCAAACATACCAAAAAATCCAACTCCACATCACTACCCCCTACCTTGACACACTCTGCCCTCCCCAAGACCAACTGCTGCTTTACCAAAGACTTGATACCTACTGGACATTCTTCCATTCAGCAGGAGGCCTCCAGCAGCCCTGACAACAAAACTCACCCGCAATGCATAGCTCCTGGTAGTGGACTCTGGTTCCACATGGTACATTTTAATACACACTCACACAGCACACACCACTGATGATGGGAAGAATCCCGAAACATGTATGGACTATTGACTTATAAGGATTAATAAACCTTACCACCAAACACTTCACTCCTGAGTCTGTCTCACTCTCTAAAGTACACATTATATATATATATATATATATATATATATATATATATATATATACATATATATATACACACACACGGCTATTCATCCTAATTTCAAAACAATTAGAAGTTTGATGCCAATTTCGATCTAAAAATTAAAATCATATTTCAGATCAATTTTGCTAATTAATCATATCCTTCTCTTTTATTCACTAACAGCTTCATTTATATTTCTAAATTCATAAAAAGACATTGAATTCTGATTAAATTTTAGAATTCACTGTACAATGCATACATTTTTTAAATTCACTTTTTTTGTATGATTAATTTAATTCCGTTAAAGTAAATTATTCAGATGAATAAAACATCAAGACAATGGAAGATTTCTCGTTTTACTTTTAAATTCATTTATTTCATTCAAAAATTGAATAACAAGATTACAAGATATAGGAATTCGAAGTTTGCTTTTTTGTTTTTTCCATATCATGCTAGCTTTAGAGTTTTCAAGGGAGAATACTTCGAAGAAATCGTTGTAGGAGTCGTTTCCTTTTAACTGTAATCTCCTAACATTTACTTTTATTTTGATATGCGAAATATTACTATTTTACTCACATTTCTCCCGAATTAACTCTCCGATAATGTTATGTTTTTTTTTTTACGATTTCATAATATGATTTATTTATTTCTATATAAATATATCAACTATATAGATCCAATATACCAAATGTTCATAATGTATTCATTTATTTTATGGTAAAGAATTATAAGTTCACACTTCTTTCTTCATTATTTTAATAAGCATTAGGTTAGGTTTCTGCTTTCTTCAATTGTTTATTCTATTTACATTGTCTAGGCCAAATGGCACATTCACTGTACATAACGGGTGACCATTACAAATAAGAGTTTCTACATAATATAACGCAATCTATGATTATTCTGTCAGATTGTATATCTATTTCTTAATGAGTTCAGTGTTAGGCTCAGTAGGGTTAGTATTAGTGTTAAGGGTAATTAGTTAGGTTTATGGTTAACATTTCAAGTCTCTGGATGTAATTCCCTGTTTAGAATTGTTACTTGCAATTGGACAATATATGTAGTTATAGCACATCTTCCACGTTTAGATGCAGTATCTTTCTTTCTCGTAAATGAACACGTCCTTCAGCTATTTTGAATTCAAAAACTGGAAGAACGTCCAATTATTGTTTGGGATAAGTAAGATTGAACATTATGCAGACATTCTATAGGATAAGTAATCGTGATAGATGATATGGCCTTTTTGAATGGTTGAAAGTGGCTAGATTTTCAATGATGATAAAATAAAGTAATTTATGATCTAAAAATACTGTTCGAGCTAGTATGGTATGCAGGTAGGGTTAGTAGGTATATTTGGATTTAGGGTTAGTAGGTAGGTTTGGGTTTAGGGTTAGTAGGTAGATTATAGTTGGTAGGTAGGTTTGGGGTTAGGGTGAGTAGATAGGTTTAAAAATCAATTTATGCTAACTGTAACTGTAACTTTAACCCTAAACACTAACCCTAAATCATTTCTAGATAAATTCTAAAAAATAGTTTCAAATTTTCATAGCTTACTGCTTTTTTTTTTCTGGGTGATTAATTTTTAAATCTAGCCATTTTTAGCTATTCGAAAAATGGCCAAATTGCAGCACCTGATAATTCAGCATAATGTTTAATCTTACCTTTCCCAAATAATAACCAAATCGAATGAAATTGATATCTGCTTCTTTGACCTCAGATTTGCCTTCAGCAACTGCTATTTTGAAACGGGAAAGGTCACGATTACCTTTACTTTCTAACAATAATTCTTCATTAAGCCTGTGTCTGAGCGTCTGTTGTTCCTATGGCTACAACGGAAGTGACGTCATGCATAACAACCAGACCGGGTTGCCATAATAACTTTTTATTATTATTATTATCCACCTTTTTATAGTTCCAGTTTCGAAAATAATTTCCAGTCGATCAACAAGTGAAACCAAAGGATAAGCGAATGATTAAAGAGAAAAAATAAATAAATACAGGTTCAATCAACAATCCGGTAAAAAAAAAACAACTTTAAAGTTTCAATTCTTCACAGCTCCGGTCAATTCATTTTTTCTGGATTATTGGGTAAGACGACTTACTTGTCGTATATTTTTCTGGATTATTGGATAAGAAAGAGGATTGTAAATGTTTTGTCTTTTATTTATATAACTTCGTGTTTTTTTTTTAGGCTTTTTTTCCCAATTTATTTATCTTTTCTTGTACATTTATTTCAAATTATTTTTAAATTTTGTTCTTTGACTAGTAAAAAAAAAAAAACCACTGCACACGAGAAATCTGTTTTGTTTATTTATCAGATTGAAATACATTCATTTATTCATTGATTCAAAATTCAAATTTTTTTTTATTATAATCAGAAATATATTTCTTTCATTATTATTGAATTTTTACTACCATTTACCTCTAGTTGTGGAAAAAAACACAAAAAAAAAATAAGATGAAAAAGTAAATAGTTGTAAAACAAACTTAATAAGTATTTACAAAATACTTTATCAAATAAAAAAGTGGATACAATATAGGGAGGGTGGTCCCGATTGTAAGGTTTCACACCCTCGCACACCCGATGTTAAAAATGGAAACAAAAAGGCGATAACAGTTTGATTTATTCAAATCAAAGCAATTATACACCTAAGTTTATTTCTCACGTCATGAAATGGAGGTAGTTGTTATTCCTTGGTTATACGGGTGTAAAATATGGGAGTTTAACTCAAGATGCTAAGACAAAAATAATATCTTTCAATGCAATATTGATCAGATATTGAGACAATAATGAAGTTAATTTGTTTGTTTTTATCAGAGAATCGAAAATCTCTGGATGTTCCACAAAAATAAATTACAACTGTTTGGCACCTAAACGAATTCATGATGTACAATATTATGATGAAGAAGAAAAAATATATATATACCATAAGTCCCAGCTGAATAATTAAATATGTTTGAGGTTGCTTCAATTTCGTTTTGTTTTTATTATATTTTCATTTAGAATTGCTGAACAAAAAGGTTCAAATAGAATTACTTCTTGCTCGGATCCAAATCAACCCAGCAAACAGGGACGAATTTTGGGGCCTGGGAAACTTGGCTCCTTGAGGGGTACACTCAAACGTTTAGTTAGATTTGTTATTATTGTAATGTGAGTAGAAATACAGCAGCTGAACTAGAACTACTATTAATAAAGCTTTTGAGGGCCCATCACCATTGGGGGTGCCCTCACCTCCTCCCTGTCCTGTGAGTAAACTTGCTTTACAAATACACGAACCTCTTTCCTTTATGGCAGGGCCGGTCCTGGGGTTGATTACAAGGTTGTTAACAGAAGCCGCTTCTGAAGGCATAGGTAGAGTGGGGAGAATTTGGGGGCCCTGGAGTCTTGACCCCTTGAGGGTATTGAAATTCTCAAGTTTACATTTGTTGATAAAAGGTGATGTACTTACCTTGAAATACCTAAGGTCAACATCAACCACATTGAACTTAGAAAAATTTACAACCTGTTTTTCTTTCCTCTCCAACATTTAGTAAGATTTGTCTGTTGAAATGCAGAGGGTGAACTACTATTTTATGCTTTTGCACCTCCTCTATTTCAGGGGCGTTGAGGGGCTTTTCAAATACCCCAGTCGCCTCAGCTACGCCTCTGGTTGCCAAGATAATAAAGCCATACTGAAGTGTTATGTTCCCAGCAATTAGACTTACTGCTGGAATGAACAATTTTTATCATTTTATTGAGAGGCATATCTATTTGGCCATGTCTTTCTGTCTGTCTGTCTACTTTCAATACTGAATTCAAATGGAATTTTTTGAAAGATTTGGCGATGGGGTAAGTAAAAAGTTAGTTAAATTTTGAGGCGGATCCAGGAATGTTTTTTGATTAAGAGAGGTATTTTGCTTCTTTTTTTTTTATATATTTATGTATACACTAATGGCTGTCCACACGATATCTCCAAAAGCTCTCAATAAATTCCAATGAAAAATAAATTTTGTGGAAAACTGGTCAATGAGCAACAGAAGAAGTGATTCAATTTGGGGGTGGATACGTGCACAGTAACCCCGCTGCATCCTAGTTATATGCCCACACTACATATATCACCAAAATTTCATGTCTGTCAACACAATATCTCCAAAAGTTCTCGTTGAATTTCAATTAAATTCTATAGAAGGCTGGGCCATGGGCTACAGAAGAACTGATTAAATTTCTGGCCAGTTTTCTATGTTATTCATTCAAATGTTTTCTTTTTTCTGGTGTTTGTTTGAGGCAACAAGTCAAACCAACTCAATATTTCTTGTTTTCAGGTAATGAGCCAAGTAGTGTGGTCCCTCCTCCAAACTAGTAGAATTGTTTTATATTCACATCTCATACCCTGAGGATTCTGGTCCTGAATTTTTCCTCAACCCTTACTTCTAATCCTGATTCAACAGGAACGTTGGTAATGTTTTGACCATATATTGTTACACTTTTCTCAATGATCTCTTATTCCTTGATTTCTATTAAGATGAATTTATAAATACTGCTTGGAATCCATTTTTTGTCATACATTCAATTATTCAACATAGATTAATAATTACTACTTGTGATTCAAAGCCACAGTCATTGGAGTAAGGGATGCATAAATAAAGCAATACTGCTAGTTCTGTAGGAGAGATCATACCTCTTTTCAGGACCACACTACTTGACCTATAACCAGAAACTACTGCTCATGTGATTCATCAAAAGCAAACTTTATTTTTTTGTCCTTAGATGACAGAAAAGACAAAGAATATCTGAGAAAATGGCTTGTTTGAAAAACACTGGGGTAAGTGATTTATGATCAGTGGCAATGAATTATTCTTTTCTTTCTTGTTTTATCAAACCTAAACGAACAAAACTGATTAATTGATCCTCAGAATTTGTTCTCATTGTCTACCCTTTTCAAGAAGCCCTTCTCAATAGAGGTTTTGCAGAACCCTAGGGTTCCAACAAAGAGGTTGTTGGATTCATCAAAAATTTCATATGTGTTTTCAAAGCACCTGATTTTTGCTAAAATTTGGCCTTGAATGAAGTATTTGTGATCAGGAAACAAGCACAACTTTCACTCTGAATAGGTACAATCCACAATTCATTTGTAAATTAGAGTTCAGAATTGTACTTGACTTGTATTTTTGTTCATATCAAATCATTGTAGCTCCATAAATGGCCCGACCAACCAATGAAATGGGCCACAGATTTTTCTCTCTTCTGAGTCTGAGTGTCCTTCCACATGAGTTTCTCCGGATGCTCCTAGTCACATATGTTAGGCTACAACCTTGAAAATTTGCATGAGTATACCACTAGGCTGTGTGGCAGGGAGCATTGTCCTTCTTGAAGACGTCAAGGTAATCATAGACAATTTTTGCCATGAAGGTTTGTACCTGATCTTCAGTAATGTTAAAGTAAGTGGTATATAGCAAATTATCTTTAACAAGAATGATAAAACCCAGTTTATCCTAGCAGACCATTGCTCAAGCCATCACACTGTCTCTGTTGGCTTGTTATTTTCCTACATTGTATCCTGACGTCATTGCTTCCCTGGGATCATTATGCATGGGTACATATAAACATATTTTTTCATAAGGGTGTAATCATTTTTTGACTGCAACTTATTCATATTTTGACTACAGGGTTTCAATGCTGTAGAGTTTGGTCATGAATGATACGTGGTAATATTTTCTGTGGTTTTGTTATGTTCCACTAGGAATTATAAAATTCTGCTATGTTTGGTTTAGAGGAAAGTTGACTTTCTTTAAAAAAAGTGATAGTGGTATACTCATTTATAGGTGATGTTGTATGTGTGTACATATGTATCTATACTAATCTATTCAAATTACTGACAAATTAGGGAAATTATACTTTCTTTTAACTGTTTATTTCTGGAATGTGTTTTGATGTGTTATTCCTTTTCCTCAGCTAGTTAGGTGTTAATTTTAAATTTAACTGATTTCTCATTGTTATATGGTAATGCAATGCTTTCCCTATCATTGTTTTGTTTTGTGACATTTATTGATAATTTGTGGAATCTCAGCCCGTGTTTCTGTTTATGTTCTTCTTTATTTCTATTTTATTTTGTTTCAGCTCCAGTTTTGCTAATATACGGGATAAGTAGAATTTTCCAGATCTCTGCTTTATTGTTTTAGATTCTGATATTAATGCTGATTCTGTTATTTGTCTTTTAATCCTGTTTGATTCTCGAATCTATCAATTTTTTCAGTCACAAACACAAGACCCAAAAATTGACGATCAACAACTTTTAAATGTGTGGAAACGGGAAGATGTGGTAACAAGATTTTATTCTCTATATATACTTATATACTTACCTTTTTTTTCACTATGATACTTATATAATGTTGCAGGTTTTTTTTAATAGTAAGATGAAGGATGAAATATGCAATAAAAAACTAAATTGAAATCAAAATATTAACCATTGGAAAGAATAACCTTTTTTCCAACAATCCTCTGATGATAATATGCCCTCTCTTTAAAATTCTTTTGGTTTAGTGGTCACTAATTGAGTAAGAGCACTAATTATGGCTTCCCTATTATTAAGGATATGAAGTTCAAAATTCTTGAAAAGATGATAACTTATAGGAGACATGTCAGGTGGATTTGGAAGATGCAACACTTCAATTCTCCAACCTTAGACACAGCCAGAGATTGTTATGGAGCATTTCATTGAGTTAATTTTTCCAACTTTTCAACTCATCCTATTGTCTTGAGATGATGTGATGTGGCTATTATGGAAATCCTGATGTCTGCAGAAAGTGCTTGAGCCTTTGTTTGTGGATTGTTGGCTACTTCTGTTGATAATTCTTCATCATTAAGAACAGTTTTAGGCTTCCCTCAAGGTTTAACACTGGTATCCGTATTTTGAGACCAGAGCCTATTGAACCAATGCTCAACAGTTCGCATTGTGGTAGTGTTCAGTCCAAATACTTTGTTGTCACAGCTTGAGCAGCATAAAGTCCTAATTTGAAATTGAACTTTGAAAATACTTTGAATCTGCAAGAAAATTCAACTTCATTAGTAAATTTTTCACCAGCTATATTTTCTATGATGTGAAAAAAAAATCCATGTGTAACAATTTGAAAAAAATTAAATCAATTTTTTAGTAAGAATATTTACTTGATTGTAAGGAATTTTCTTAAGACCAATTATTATACATTTAGGACTATAAGATGAATGATTTCCAAGGTTATTTGGGAGACGACCACTTCCTGCAACTCATCATTGTTACTGCTCCTAATGACACTGGAACTCTTTTGTGAATAGAATCTTCTAATATTTACCTTAGGTGTAAGGGAGGAAACTTTATTCTGTAGTTATTCCCCTTGACAATAACATTCAATTTTTCTATATGAATTTAAGAGTTGAACTATTTTAAATCTAAAAATTATTTTCAAAGACACAAAAGAATGCTGATGACATATACAATTTAATTTACAATAGATGTTAAAAGTGATACCCTTCAACCTGGATGCAAGTTCATATCAAAGGAATGGATACTCAAATGAGGCTAGCGCAATATGCAATCATTTCAACTGCTAAATGTTGTTGTTTCTAAGTACAGTATTCCTATATGACTAATATCATTGCATAAAATTTATATGCTGGTAAATTCTACTTTGTTGGAGTTGCATCTTCCATGAAACACCCTGTATACCAATATCTGGAATAACATATAAGCAATACAGCTTCCATTAAAAAATACCAAATGATATATTTTCTTCATTCATATTTTAGAAATCATAAAATTGTCTCATGGCCATCATTTTTGTCTTCTTGGAAACTTTAGTTTACAGCTGCCAGAAATGAAGTCTACCTGATTTTTCGGTATGGAATCGAAAGCAGACAGCTCTTCCGAAATGCTTGGGTTCTTGAACAGAAGATCATTGAAAACTATGGCGGCAAATTCCTTGGCTTTTCCGATAAAGTAAGTAATCATTTCTTTCATTCAACCTTTTTTTCTTCCAACTTCATCACCTTCTCCATCCTTTCAATAAGCAGGCTCTAAACCAGACTTTTGTCAACAAGGGTTGCCAGATTGAGCTGCAAGGGAAGATAATTGAAGCTTTATCTCCAAGACTTACCTGACACAGGCATTGGAATATTGTCAAAATAAGAGATTGAGTGAATCTGGAGTCAGATATTCAATAACACTCATGTGTCGATAGAAATACTTGAAATATATAACATGTTAATTGTATTAAAAACCAAGAAAATGAGGATTTTTCAAGTCACTAATGTGGAAGGACCCTACTTCTACAACTCACTACAAGAGGTACTATATGCAGGCATATATGCCTACCCCTAAGCTAAGATGTTCATTAAAGTTTAATCCAATATTCACCAGATAAGTCTACTCTCTGACAAAAGGCAGCTTTGCTTCCATCGGAGAGTCAAGGACATAGGGTCTAATATAATCCATTAGGGGAAATACTCGATACTCAAAAACTTATAAATAGTTATCAACATGTTAGAACCAAGTTCAGTCCTTGTATTCCAACCCTTTTAGTTTTCACCTGAAAAAAGTACTCCTCCATCTTTACTCCATACTCAGGACCATCTTATCAGCAGTTGCCCAGGAGCTTTGTAATTTTAAGGGGCTTCAGAATTCAATTTGGAAAATGAAAATTAAGCTACATATAATTGAATAGTAGACGAAAAGATCCTTTTTATTTGTAGGAGTCATATTTCTTCTTTGTCTCTATTAGTCAAACATGGGACTAATTGCACTGGATGACATTAATTTACCAGATTGAAACTTACAAAGAATCATCTTTCACCGCCCAGTAGGACATCAGCAGTTAAATCTGCTTCCCCGCACGTGCACTGAAAGCAACAATCTAAAAAAAAAAGATTTATAAAGCGATTTTCTGCGATTAAATGCTGCAAATTTCCCAGTTGAAAAACTTGATTTTTGTATGTTTGGGGCAAAGTG